>ML256404.1:2380-20709 GCA_005239495.1 Nicotiana undulata | reverse complement strand
TGGCCTAGCGGGTTCAACGTTAGGCGCAGTCACGGCCTAAAAGGTGGGATTTTGGGTCGTGACACTAACACCACACTTGCTAGGCAAGCCAATGTTAGAAAATGATTAACTAATTTCCTTAATTTATTTACTTAAGCATAAATAAATAAATTCCAAATGAACTTAATTAGAATAATTCCCAACAATAATAAAATAAAGCAATAATAATGACCGATTAACTAAAACGAACCACGAACTAATTATATAAATAACTCTAAGACTACCCAGGGTATGGTGTCACAATCCACGAACTACTAAAGAATACTATAAATAATAGCTGAAAGAAATAGTGTAACTGTTCTGAATAATGTAAAACATCGTATATTAAATAGGATAAGAATCTCGGGATCTACGAACACCGGCAGATATACCTTGTGTCTCCGAATGAATGATGACTTCTCTAGTAAGCTCTATTGATTGCTAGTACCTGGATCTTCACAAAAGAGTGCAGAGTGTAGTATCAGTACAACCGACCCCACGTACTGAGTAAGTGCCGAGCCTAACCTCGACGAAGTAGTGACGAGGCTAAAGCGGGGCTTTAACAATATAATCGGTAACAATAATAAATAATAAAGAAAGAAAGAAATCTAATAAATAAATAAATAAATGTTGCAACAAAATAAAATAACTCAGCTGCCTTTTTCATGTCTCAGCTATGACCAATTCTCAAATAATTTCTAAATTTTCAATCTTTAACTTTAAATGAAAATGGTGCCAAAAATATATATATATAAATAATAGTAAAATAAACATTTAAGCTTTTCAAAATATTATTTTTTTTGAAAAATCAATAAAATATAAATGTCCTCCCTTATCGCTCCTTGTTGCGGCGTGCAACCCGCTCCCACCTGTCCTCCCTTATTGCTCCTCCCTAAATATATCACCCTTATTGCTCCTGTTGCGGCGTGCAACCTGATCCCATCTGTCCACCCTTAGCACTCCTTATTGCGGCGTGCAACCCGCTCCCACCAGACATATCATATCAATTTATTTATAATTTTCACAACTCAGGCCAAGTCTTTCACAATATTTTTGTCTCAACAATTAAAAATAAGAAACTGTATTTTTCTCATAAAGTTCATCAATATCATCTCATCCATGAAACCAACAGGAATACCAAAATATATATAATTCGTAAAAACAATGTCAAACCTCTCAACTGTTTTATACCACAAGGAAAATAGCTCAAACAACTAATACTCTTTCCAAAATAGCCACAACAATTTCTAACAACAAATTATTAAGGCCCAATAGTCATAGAGACAATAATGAACATATAACAATTAAGACAATAATCAATTAAGTTGGGGACGGGGAAGGGATCATGTTTAACAAACAGGGTAGTGCATAGATACTCGACACCTCACCTATACACCACGCCCATGTATTTCACATAGCAAACAAGTGGGCAGTCTTATTCCCTCAAGTCAAAGTTAGACCAAACACTTACCTCAATTTCGCAGACCACTCACTGCTCAATCACAACTTTTTCTTTAGAATTTGCCTCTAATCCGCTCGAATTTACGGTCCCAAGTCCATTGCAGCCTCAGTTATTTCAATGCGCACAGGTTGTTGGTTACCAGAAAGCGTTGCCTTCACAATAGCCATCGAACTCTGCAACTGCAAGTTCTTTCTGCACACGTACTGCCTCGACTTGAACAACCATTTGTGGGTTCTTTACTGTCTCGTAAAGATTTTACATGTTTCCAAGTATTCCAGCCTTTGAGGAATTATCATGGCCGTTACTATCTCTTTTTCCCACCCAAATAAGCCTTGAATATGGAAGGATCTCCTAACTTTCTTTCCATCTTGTGATGATATACTTAAAGGGACAATAGGTATGGTACTTGAATTTGATTCACAGAAAGAGAACGAAGAACAGGAGGGGAATTTATGTTCAATTGAAATTCTGTTACAATTGGGGAATTGAGCTGTTAAGGTTGCAAAGATGATTTTTTGCTCGTGGCTTTTATTTCAAGGGTAGGTCAGATATTATATATTTTTTTGACTTATATATCACAACAAATCTGTACCGGGCTTCGAAACCAAAATACGGACCCGATACCAACGAGTTCACACATTAATTAATTTCTTTATTTCGTTAAAAATCCACCAAAACAATTTTTTCTTCAAAAATTGATTTCTAAAACTAGGGACCTCGGAATTCAATTCCGGCCATACGCCCAAGTCCCATATTTTACTGCGGACCTCCTGGAATCGTCGGAACACGGATCCGTTTACTAAACATATTGACCAAAGTTAACTAAAATCAAATTTTTGCTCTAAAATTTATTATTTCTTATATTTTCACTTAAAGGCTTTCCGGTTTTACTTCCGGACTGCACACACAAATCAGGGTATTTAAAATAAATCTTTTTATGGCTAATAAGCCTAGAACGGAGTCTAAATTCATAAAATGACCCCTTGGGTCATTACAGAAGCCCTATCACCATGTCACCCTTTCTTGTGAAAGTTTTTTTCATGATTATTTATTCTAATTATTATTTTATTTATTAATTAATATGCAAAAGTGAAAAATTCAAACAATTTAGTTGTTTGTATAATTTGTATCGGCTATGTTTAAAATGAAGTAAGTTAAATTCTAGGTTGACTTTAATAATCCTCCCTCTCTCTTCTTCCTTCCCAGGAACTCCTCTTTCCCCTCAACTTCTACTAGTAATGCTCTCCCAAATACAAGAGAACACACATGCTGACCCTCAACCTTCCCACACCAAGTCCTCCTGCCCGCCCACAAGGACAGTGACAACAGTGGGACAACCATACACCTTGGCACCTACATACTCCATCTCTGAACCTCTCTTTTCGTCCATGGATCTCACCATGGACCAGACACACAAGCCACGCAATGAAGCACCAAGTGAGGACTGCCCAAAACAAAAGGGTGACAATACAAGAAGGGCATCCTTCCTAGACACATTAATCTCTAACAACAACCCTATTTTGGATATTAGCCAAATAACCGTGCAATACAACATGAACTCATATGAACACGAGGATGAAACGGACAACTATGCTAACCCTGAACTTTTCATTCCCATTACTTCCTCGGATAAGGAGCGTATATACAAAAACTGGACTAACGCACTCATAATAAAAATATTTGGAAGCAGATTGGGTTACCAATTCCTTCAAAGGAAAATTCATGCTATATGGAGGCCTTCTGAAACTCTATCTCTAGTGGATTTAGGGTGCGACTACTACCTAGTTAAATTCTCTAAGGAGGAAAACTACAATAAAGCTCTCCATGAGGGGCCTTGGTTCATTGGCAACCAATTCCTTACAGTTAGAAAATGAGAACCTAGGTTCGTAGCATCCCAAGCTGCCCTAACCTTCTCAGCCATATGGGCCAGACTCCCGGAATTACCAACAGAATTTTACGACTATGACATACTTCTCAAAATAGGAGAGAAATTGGGACAACTAATTCGTATTGACGCTTGCACTAAATCTGCAGCTAAAGGAAAATATGATCGCCTTTGCGTACTAGTACCCATTGAAAAACCACTCAAAACATATATTTTTATAGGAAAACACATGCAAAAAATCACCTATGACGGCTTTAACTTACTATGCACAGGTTGTGGTCGGCTAGGACATAACCAAAATACATGCCCTTACCAATGTAACCATCCCAGTGCAAAGGATAGAGACAATATGAGCAACGTTTTCCCAGTGGATAAAACTACACAAAAGCTAGATGAATGGACTATTGTATCACACCAAAAACGAACCAAAAAACTCCAACCACCTACCTCAAATTCCAACCCTACCATGAACCAAAGAATAGCCACTGACCCCCCCAGACCACCTACCACGCCACCCTCTCCCTAGGGACAATCTGTCCAAGATAGTAAGGCCCATAACCACAAAACAAATGCTAAGGGATTGTCTCTACTTGGCAGCAATTACCCAGTGGGCAATGGCACACCTCCAGGTGATAAAACTCCCCACATATCGCCCGAGCACTCCAACCACAGGGCATACAGCCCTACTCCATGCACTCAAACCCTATACCCCCCAATAACACCTTCATACACATTGGACAATAGGGTAACGATTTTGGACAACCCCTCTCCCCTCATTAACCCCCTCATTAACCCACATAATCCCTTAGGCATTAACTCACCCCATCCTAAAGAACATAACCTCTACACCTTAGTCACATCGACAGCAAACAACTTAGGCATGGAAAATAATCCCATGGACATAGAACCTATGAATCATCTAGCCAATCAACATCTACATTTAATGCATGACACTAAGAGCAACCAAGAGATAGACATCACCCCATCATCTTTCCTTAATAATCCATTAGAGAAGGATCATAGTACCAATCCACATCAACTTTTGTCAAACCAAGGTCAATCAACCATTAATTCCCTAGACAAATTGGATCCTAAGACAAGGCAAGATGACTTGCACACCAAAAAGCATAACAAAGGGGCAGTGGGCTTAATCAACCAAATAAATAACTCTCCTAAGCAAAGTAGTCTTCAACCACAAGACTCTACCTCTATCCCTACACAATCTCAACATGCCAAGACTTCCCCCAAACCACCATCACTCAAGAAGAATCCACAGGCCCAGGCGCTATGTCTGGACACGCCCAAACTCCATGAACCAACACCAAACCCCATTGATCTTCACCACAAGGCCAACCCCACCGGACCATATCCCACAATCTTGGTTGGAATGGGGCCTAATGGGACAATCCCTGAATGTGAGCCTACAACTAGAGGGGAGGGACTTGATAATTAAAATAAGAGACCCAAGCTACTTGGCTCAAATAGTGGCGGAGGGCCTACAACTAGGTCTAAGCAATGCATGGCTACGTCCATGGATGATCCCTCTACACCCCCAACCTGTGACCCTACATGCAAGCCAACACCCCTCACCTTGGAGCTCCCAAGTTTGGAACAATCTTCCCACCCCACCTCTGCCCAGTCAACACCTCCCCCTATACCCACACCATGCAAACAACTACACCCAAACCACCCCACAAACCATGCAGCAACCCATGCAACCAACATCCCAAACTATGCAGCAGCCCTTGCAACCAACACCCCAAGCCCCAGCTACCAACAGCAACAATGCAAAAGCATCCCAGCCCCAGGCAGTGCCCCCCCCCCCCCCCCCCGTCAAACACAGAACCAACGCCAACCCCAAGCGAACGATGAGGAAGATTCTCTAACAGAAAGAATAGTGGAACACGAGGTACTACGCTATCCAAAAATAATGGCGTTCAAAGCAAGAAAAGAAAAAAGATACATCTTAAGTTGCCCGGTGGATTTGAGGAAATGCTCGATCTCCATAAGAAAGACGAACCCTCCGAGAATTTATCAACATGCCGTAGTACTAGTACCCACAATGTTCACACACTATTGGATGAACAGGGAATGCCTAAGCGGCCATGAAGGAGGCTATTCAACAAGAAATACAAGCATGAACATGATCTTTTGGAATTGCAGAGGCACAGGCAGCGTTGAGTTTAGAAGAGCATTTAGAGCAATGCTTGACTATCATCGACCTAGCATAATCGCACTACTAGAAACAAAGTTGGATGATCACCATGACTTAGTACACGATTTTGGATACTCTAGTCTCATTCAAATTCCGGCAAATGGAAACTCCGGAGGCATAGTGCTCATGTGGAACAATGGTGATCATATTTGTACATGTATATAGATACGCATCCTATGCATATTTTTTTCTAGAATAAAAAGGCAAAAGAAAAAAGAAAGATATCATGCTAACCTGTTCCTTGCGGCAAGGGTGATAATGCATATGTCAATTAAAGTTCTATACATACAATCACAAGTTAATGTAAGAGGCGGTTTAAATTAGGAAGGATTTAAGACACCAAATTTAGTTGGTTTCGAAATTCTAAATATTAGGTAAATAATTATTTCTAAATATTAGGAATATAACTTAAATTATAATTTAGTCCAATATAAAGTGTATTTTATAAGGGTAAAAAAAGCTAACGACATTTCGCTAAAGGCCTTCGTGCTTTTAATATAATACTAGTTACTATGTACGTGTGTTACACATAAATCTTTAGTCAGAACTTTGATATGAAAGAACAACTAACTAAATTTAGTAACAAATTATTTACAAGATGAATAATCATTGTTGCTTCACCATATTCAAAGCAATAAAATATTAATTATACAAATGTTATGATAAATCAAGTCTCTTATTAAAGATTTTATAGCAGTACGTACTTTTAATCGCTTATGAAAATAATAACAAATAAATATTTTATTGATACATATGTGAATTATATATATAGTATACCTACTCTATATACTATTACAATACACAAAGACAAAATCAATACCTTATATTATATAAGTTTCCTATTGTTTGGAAAGATCCAACTGATTTTCACATTCTATATGAACATCATAATATATGTATGCTTTTGTAACAGAGCCGATCCAATCATTTTGGTTCACATACTTTAAAGTTTTTTTAACCAATCATCACGCATAATACATTAATAATAATATTCTAAATATTTTACCTTTTATTTTATATAAATTGATGTAATATTGAATTGGAAATAACTTATGACACTTAGCATCTAAAGAAAATAAATCAATCAATCAATTTCTTTTTTTTAAAACTTCGATATATAGAAGACTTGAACAAACTTGTTCTAGGAAACAATGTAATATACATACATCGATTTTCTTTCAGATAATTATAAAAGAATTAATTACTCATACTGAAGTAAAATAAATAAATTAAAAAGAACAATCTTATTTGTATTATTAGAACCACCTTATTATCATGTAAAATAAAATATTAGCTTTATTAGCTTTATATTAATATATATTTTTATCATTTAAAAGTAGATGTTATATCTTAAAAGATTATAATTTAATTATATATTTATTATTTCATATTTTAAAAATTAACTCAACTTATTATGTAATAACTCCTCATACATAGGAACACATAATAGATGATATAATTTAGTTTTAGCTTATGTGAACTAATAAATATTAACTTTAAAAGATAGTAAGAATTTTTCAATTTGTTTAAAATGTTATAGATATTTTTAGAGCATAGTACTAAATTTTTCTTAATGTACGTGCCTTGTTTGTTATAGAGAATTCTAATTAGGAACAACAACTCTTTTTGATAGAAAATTATGGAAGTGCTTCTTTTATTCATGTAGGATTGACATTGTAGGGTCAGCAATATGTGTAGTTTAAATCAAAAAAGAATTCCATTATTAAGTAATTTACTATTAGATCCTTAAATTATACCAATATTTAGGGGCATAAAAGTCGATCAATATTTTAAAAGATAGTAAGAATTTTTCAATTTGTTTAAAATGTTATAGATGTTTTTAGAGCATAGTACTAAATTTTTCTTAATGTACGTGCCTTGTTTGTTATAGAGAATTCTAATTAGGAACAACAACTCTTTTTGATATAAAATTATGGGCGTGCTTCTTTTATTCATGTAGGATTGACGTTGTAGGGTCGGCAATATGTATAGTTTAAATCGGAAAAAAAATTCATTATTAGGTAATTTACTATTAGATCCTCAAATTATACCAATATTTAGGGGCATAAAAGTCGATCAATATTTTAAAAGATAGTAAGAATTTTTCAATTTGTTTAAAATGTTATAGATGTTTTTAGAGCATAGTACTAAATTTTTCTTAATGTACGTGCCTTGTTTGTTATAGAGAATTCTAATTAGGAACAACAACTCTTATTGATATAAAATTATGGACGTGCTTCTTTTATTCATGTAGGATTGACGTTGTAGGGTCAGCAATATGTGTAGTTTAAATCGAAAAAGAATTCCATTATTAGGTAATTTACTATTAGATCCTCAAATTATACCAATATTTAGGGGCATAAAAGTCGATCAATATTTCTAAAAGATAGTAAGAATTTTTCAATTTGTTTAAAATGTTATAGATGTTTTTAGAGCATAGTACTAAATTTTTCTTAATGTACGTGCCTTGTTTGTTATAGAGAATTCTAGTTAGGAACAACAACTCTTTTTGATATAAAATTATGGACGTGCTTCTTTTATTCATGTAGGATTGACGTTGTAGGGTCGGCAATATGTGTAGTTTAAATCGGAATTTTTTATTATTATTAGGTAATTTACTATTAGATTCTCAAATTATACCAATATTTAGGGGCATAAAAGTCGATCAATATTTGAAAAGATAGCAAGAATTTTTCAATTTGTTTAAAATATTATAGATGCTTTTAGAGCATAGTACTAAATTTTTCTTAATGTACGTGCCTTGTTTGTCATAGAGAATTCTAATTAGGAACAACAACTCTTTTTGATAGAAAATCATGGGCGTGCTTCTTTTATTCATGTACGATTGACGTTATAGGGTCGGCAATATGTGTAGTTTAAATCGAAAAAGAATTTCATTATTAAGTAATTTACTATTAGTTCCTCAAATTATACCAATATTTAAGGGCATAAAAGTCGATCAATATTTCAGGGATTTTTTAGTCGTCCAACATTTAGCATAAAACATTCGTGCTTTTATAATAATATAGATAGATATAGATATAGATAGATAGATAACAATTGAACATGAATGTTTTTCCACAATATATTTAAATTCTAGAAAAAGGTCTATGGCTCTTTTTTTTTTTTTTGGTTGTGCATAAAAAATTTGTACACATATACCGAGTTACTTGAACAAAAGGTCTCCATATCCTTTTGCATTCAATTTATTATTTAGCAAAAAATTAAATAAATAATGTAGTTTTACTCCATTGCATTCTTTATTTTTGTTATTCATTATACGGGTATGAATAAATACAATAAGTTTTATTATCTTCCACTTCCATAGCCGATATGTATATTTTTTATATTCATTTTGGTTTAATGAGTAAGAAGCTATAAGAGATTATTAAAATATACATAGAAATTTATTTTTCATATTATTCTAATTAGCATGACAGAAAACTGCATGGCTATGGACAATAGGGTTTCCTCATTTCACCATATCAACCGCAGGAAAATTTCGAATACAGGCCTAGATTGTTTGTACAGACAAATTTTTTGGGTGCTAAGATCTTGTCACGACCCAAATCCCAAGTGTCGTGATGGCGCCTTTCATGATACTGGCAAGCCGACAACTCACACATACCAACATCATGACACTTAAATTCAACACAAATAAGCTTCAGTAAATAGAAGTCTCATAAAACTGAATGAAAACTGTAACGACCCGACCGGTCGTTTTGAGGTCTAGCGCGTCGTTTGGCGGTTTGATGCCATGAGAAATTTCATTTAAGGTATTATGACTTGTAAGCGTGGTCGGAACTGAATTTCGAAAAGTTCGGAGTTAATTTAGAAAGAAGATTCTCGTTTCGGAAGCCTTAAGTTGGAGAAACTGAATAAGATTGGAAGTTTGAGTAAACGACCTCGGAATCAAGATTTGAAGGTTCCAGCAGGTTTGTATGATGATTTCGGACTTAGGCGTACGTTCGGACCAGGTTTTGGATAACCCGGGAACGTTTCGGCATATATTGTGGAAGTTTGCATTTTAGAAGGAATTTCATAAGTGTGGGTTGAAGTGCATCTCAGTGATATTGATGTCCGTTTGGGATTCGGAGTCTAGGAATATCTCCGTATGGTGATTCTGGAGTTGGGAGCGCGATCGGAAGTGAATTCGGATGTCCGTAGGTTATTTTGAAGTCATTTGGCTAAAGATAGAAATTTGAAGGTTTTTGAGAAATCCGACCGGAAGTGAAAATTTTGATATCGTGGTCGGAATGTGATTCCGAAAGTTAGAACAGGTCTGTAATGTCAAATATGACTTATGTGCAAAATTTGGGGTCAATCAGACGTGATTTGGCGAGTTTTGGCATCGAATGTAGAAGTTAGAAATTTCAAAGTTCATAAGCTTGAATTGGAGAGCGATTCGTGGTTACGACATTGTTTGATGTGATTTGAGGCCTCAAGCAGGTTTGGGGTGTCACGACCCAAATTTCCCTCCACAGGGTCTCGTGACGGCACCTAGTCTCTACGACTAAGTAAGCCTAAAACATGCGGAAAAGACAATCGGAAATGGGGATAAAAACATTAAATATAAAAACAGTAATCATAAAGCTTAAGCCGCTCGGCATTTACAGTTTAGCTCTTCTCAAAACCCGGACTATCACAACTGTCACAAGCTTAACACTATAGCTCAATAAATTGAAACTGATAGTACTTCTGTCTAAGTACCACGACTATACTAAGATAAGAGAGGGCCTCGGAAGGCTCTGCGGACGTGGCAGAAATACCTCTAAGTCTCCCAAAGACTGCTACTGCTGCTAATCTCGGTACTACGTACGGGTATCTGGATCTGCAAATGGGGAAAACATGCGCAGAAGGGCGTGAGTACTCCACATTCGGTACCCAGTAAGTGCTGAGCCTAACCCCAGTCAAGTAGTGATGAGGTCAGGTTGAGGCTCTGCTGAGTTTAAAAATAGACAGTTATAATCTAATACCTGAAGTAAGCAGCAATAATTTATGGAAGTTTAAAGTAAAAACTAGAAGAGAATGATGTAAATAGCTCCCAGCTCAGCACAACATATAACGCAATAAATACTCGTGCACTGCAATACAGGGGAAAGATCTCAGGTCTCGGCCCGCAGTCCCAATGTAAATATGCAATGCAATGCAGTACAGAGGAAAGATCAAAGTGCTTAGCCCGCAGTCCCACTGTAAATATGCTATGAAATACAGGGGAAAGATCACAGGTCTCGGCCCGCAGTCTCACTGTAAATATGCTATGAAACACAGAGGAAAGATCACAGGTCTCTGCCCGCAGTTCCACTGTAAATATGCTATGAAATACAAGGGAAAGATCACAGGTCTCTGCCCGCAGTCCCACTGTAAATATGCTATGAAATACAGGGGAAAGATCACAGGTCTTTGCCCGCAGTCCCACTGTAAATATGCAATGCAATGCAGTACAGGGGAAAGATCACAAGTCTCGGCCCGCAGTCCCACTGTAAATATGCTATGAAATACAGGGGAAAGATCACAGGTCTCGGCCTGCAGTTCCACTGTAAATATGCAATGCAAGATGTATACCGGATGTAGCGTAATTCAAAAGTTTAGGAAAAACCGTTGGCAAAAATAGAGTAAAATACTTCAACGATGTTCAAATAGTAGTAATGAGTGGAAAAATCAAGTAAAATCGGTTAGTAGGTTTAAATCTTAAGTTTCCACTCAGTCTAGTTCAGTAATAGTAATATTTGGAGTGAAAATGAGATATGCCATAGTAAGAACGATGGAAATTCGGTGAAAATAACCCATGCACGCACTCGTCATCTCACGTACACGGGGTTTTTATAGTAAAGATCAGTTAAAATGCCTAAGGGAAATTCCCCAACATAGAGTTAGGCAAGCCACTTATCTCGACTATGCTAATCAACCAATAATCACGCTCTTGCCATGAGTATCCTACTCCGGGTGGCCCAAATCTATTCAATTCGATTGCATATTGTAAATATCATTTCAAGAAATCAAAGTAACTAATTAATTCGAAGCTAATACGCGAAATTAGGAATTTTGACCAAAATGCCCCTCGGGCCCACATCTCGAAATCGGGTAAAAGTTATATTTTTCGGACATCCGTACGAGTCTAACCATACGAAAAACTCTCAAATCGGAGCTCAAATTCCCAATCAAAAGCCCAAAATTTGGTCTAAGAAGTTTCTTCCATTTTCCCCAAATTTCTACTCAAAATCTCGAAATTAAAGGTAGAAATTAAGATTAGATTCATGGAAGTTGGTCTATATAGGTTAGGAATCACTTACTCAAAGTACCCAGGTGCAAAAGTCTCCAAGAATCGTCCTTCCCGAGCTCCAAAATTCAAAAATGGTGAAAAATAACTTAACCCTCGGAATTGGGTCTTTTAAAGTCTGCCCAGGGCTTTCGCACCTACGACTTCTAGGATCGCACCTGCGGAAATTACATCGCAGGTGCGAAAATCACTAAAGGCACCTGGGGCCGCACCTGCGGTCGATTGGTCGCACCTGCGCTACCACACCTGCGGAACCCAGGTCGCACCTGTGACCATTGGCCACCCCACTCACAACCGCACATGCGTGTCCGCACCTACGGGAAAACCATCGCAGGTGCGAGACACCAGAAATAGGTCTGGTTCAGCAGTTGATCAAAGTTCCAAACTCTCCCGTTGGGCATCCGAAACAACCCCGAGGCCCCTGGGACCTCAACCAAACTTACCAACTGACCCAAATACCTTATTCAAACTTGGTCGGGCCTTAAAAACACATTCCATAACATCAAAATCATCAATTATGCATAGATTTAAGTCTAAGAACTTAGGAATTTTTAAGAATTCACATTCGACGCCAAAACAGATCTAAACTTATCCGAATGACCTCAAATTTTGCACACAGGTCACAAATGGCATTCTGGACCTGCTGTCGCTTTCGGAATTTGATTCCGAGTCTGATACCAAAATCTCGCCTATCGGCCGAAATCGCCGAAATTCTAACTTTCGCCAATTCAAGCCTAAATCTACATCCGACCTCGAAAACATATTCCGAAAACGCTCCTAACCCCGAAATCACCCAATGGAGCTAACGGAATTCCATTCCGGGTCCGTCTTCACACAGCTCTAGCTACGGCTAAATTTCTAAAGTTAAATTCACCTCAGAGGACTATGTGTCCAAAATCACTCCAACTTTCATCACTCAACGCTCCAACACGTTCCATTAACATAATAAGACATGGGAGAAGCAGTTATTAGGGGATCGGGGCGCTAACTCTCAATACGCTCGACTGGGTCGTTACTTGGGGGGTGTTATGGGACTGAGTCGTGTGATTGGACAGGGTCCCGGGGGCCTCGGGTGTATTTTGGGTTGATTTCGAGTCAGTTTTAGGTGATTTGCTGTTGTTGGTTTGCTGGTGTCGAAGTTGCTCTTCGCGAACACGGAGGGCTTCATGCGTTCGCGATGAAAGAAGTTTGAGCGGGCTGGAATTTGGCCTCTGCGAACGCGTGGAGGTGGATTCGAACGCGAAAGGGTCGTTTGGGCTTTCTACGCGAACACGCCAAGAGGGACGCGAACGCGCAGAAGAAATGGGAGCTGGGGGTCGTTGTCTTATGCGAACACAGAGGTATAAGGAGGCTGACCATCGTGAACGCACTCATTGGTGTGCGAACGCGTATAGAAAGATTTTGGGCCTGGATTTCTGTGCTTCGCGAATGCGGTGGAGCAGGTGCATTCGCGAAGAAGGAGGGCAGCAGCCTGGGCAGATTGTTCTAAAGCGTGGAATTAGTTCATTTCACCCATTTTTCTCATGGCTAGTACGATTTTGGAGAGCTTCAAAGGGGGATTTTCATCAAGCAACACTAGGTAAGTGATTTCTTCCCGTTTTTGAGTTAAATGTGTGATCTTACATGGATTTAGGCATGGAAAAAATTAGTATAATTTGGGATTTTAAGGGAAAACCTAGAATTTGCATTTTTGGATTTTGCCCACGAATATGAGCATGAAAATTAGAGTAAATTATATATTTGAGTTAGTAAGATTATAGGTAGAATTTATCTTCGAGAAATTTTGAAATCCGGGCACATGTGCCCGAGGGCATTTTGGTCAACTTTTAGAGCGGAGTTGGGAATTTATATAATTTGAATTGTTACAAGTATTAGAGTGAATTTTTATTGGGTTGCCCGTTATTTAGATAGTTTTGGGGCGTTGTGCATCAATTGGAGTCGTCGGAAGGGCTTTGAAGCCGGTTATGGAAATTCAGAGCGAGGTAAGTCTCTTTTCTAACTTTGTGAGGGGGAATTGTCCCCATAGGTGAACTAAATAAATATGTGCTACTATTTTCGGGGGCTACATATGCACGAAGTGACGGGAGTCCGTGCGTAGCTACTATTATGCTTGTTCGAGTAGTCTAGGACCCAAAGCATGTTTTATTTGTCATATATTTGTAACTTATTGATAAAATTGAAAATGACTTAAATCCTATCGAATTTGTTAAATGAATTTCTGGAAAAGACTTAAATGCTATTTTTACAACTATTAAAAGAGGACTTTGTCATTTCTTGAGTAATTTCTTTCCCGACATATACGGGGTAGACTGTTTGAATTGTATGCTTATGTGTGACCGCTTCGTAAGGAAGGGTATTGGAATATGGGATGTTGTTTCATCTTCGTTCATTTCAGGTAATATCTTGTTGTGTCGTGTGAGTTGTGGAGACGGCTTGATAATTTCTTATGTGTTGAGATTCAGCGTGGTGATGGCGTTATGAGAGCATAATAGCTCTTGAGATTCAGGGTATATATATCGCACCTCAGTTGTGTTTAGATTTTGTAGCGTATGTCTCTGTCAGTCTCCCGAGGATCATATTATGCACTTGGCGTGCTGGTGACCGATAATCGATATTGTGTGGTAATGGGCGATTTAGCTAGGTAAGTATCTCCTTGTGTGGATTTTATGTTTGGATCGGGTGGCACGCCGCCACGGGTATGTTATTTGGATCGGGTTGCACACCGCAATAGTGTGATGTTGAGTACGGTTCCCTATAATTATTTTTCTTGTGTTTTACTTCCTATTTTCTGAAGAAAGTTCATATTTGTTGCGTGAGTCGAGTAGTCCCTTCCTGAGTCATTTCTTTATGTATCGTGTTCGAGTTGTAGCATATTGGCGCATTGTGGCATCATAGGAGATTTTGGCAGAATCTGGGGTGGTTTATTGCTTGGGCAGTTCATACAGGGTGAGACGAGATTATTGGATTAGGGATAGGTGCGATAAGGTTATGTGAAGTATGTTACAGGACAATTACCATTATTTGGGTCGTAATGAGATCAGGATTTTGTCAAGAGGGAAGATTCAATGTTTGGTTAACTCTGCAATTGGTTAGAAATTTCTACACATCTCCTCCGTTGTGGTGGTACGTCAGCATTATAGCAGGATGTATATGTATATGTATATATATATCATAAGGTGCATTGGGAGCATCCGATTCATGGAATCTTGGTTATTAAGGTTTAGGGAATGCCATTATGGTTATATGATGAATTATGCGGTGCATGGTGCTAATTCAGCAAAGGTACGCAATCGTGTTTGGTACCTCGTGTGGTAGTTGATACGGTGTTCATATATTGGAAACATGTCTGTCAGAGAATTTCAGGTGTTGGAACTGGGTTCTGGGCTTATTGTATGGATAAAAGAGGATATCTTCAGATTTGATCAAGCTAATGTGCTCAACAGGGTTGTGGTAGCACGGGAAGGTGTACAAGGTGTTAAACAGTGATTTCAGATAACTCCAGAGCAGTTTTTAGCACGTTCGAGGACGAACGTATGTTTAAGTGGGAGAGAATGTAACGACCCGACCGGTTGTTTTGAGCTCTAGCGCGTCGTTTGGCGGTTTGATGCCATGAGCAGCTTCATTTCAGGTATTATGACTTGTAAGCGTGGTCGGAACTGAATTTCGGGAAATTCAGAGTTAATTTAGAAAGAAGATTCTCGTTTCAGAAGCCTTAAGTTGGAAGAATTGAATAATATTGGAATTTTTAGTATACGACCTCGGAATCAGGATTTGAAGGTTCCGGCAAGTTCGTATGATGATTTCGGACTTGGGCGTACGTTCGGATCGGGTTTTGGATAACCCGGGAACGTTTCAGCATATATTGTGGAAGTTAGCATTTTAGAAGGAATTTCATAAGTATGGGTTGATGTGCATGTTAGTGATATTGATGTACGCTTGGGATTTCGAGTATGGGAATAGCTCCGTATGGTGATTCTGGAGTTGGGAGCGTGATCGGAAGTGAATTCGGATGTCCGTAGGTTATTTTGAAGTCATTTGGCTAAAGATAAAAATTTGAAGGTTTTTGAGAAATCCAACCGGAAGTGGAAATTTTGATATCGGGGTCGGAATGCGATTCCAAAAGTTGGAGCAGGTCCGTAATGTCAAATATGACTTGTGTGCAAAATTTGGGGTCAATTGGACGTGATTTGACAGGTTTCGGCATCGAATGTAGAAGTTGGAAATTTCAAAGTTCATAAAGCTTGAATTGGAGAGCGGTTCGTGGTTTGAGCGTTGTTTGATGTGATTTGAGGCCTCGAGCAGGTTTGGGGGATGTTATGGGACTGAGTCGTGTGATGGGACAGGGTCCCGGGGGCATCGGTTGTGTTTCGGGCTGGTTTTGGGTCAACTTTGGGTGATTTGTTGTTGCTGGTTTGCTGGTGTCGAAGTTTCTCTTCGCGACCGCGGAGGGCTTCATGCGTTCGCAAAGAAGGAAGTTTCAGGGGGCTGGAGTTTGTCCTTTGCGAACGCGTGGAGGTGGATGCGAACATGAAGGGGTCGCCTAGGCTTTCTACGCGAACGCGCCAAGAGGGACGCGAACGCACAGAAGAAATGGGAGTTGGGGGCCTGGGAATCGTTGGTTTATGCGAACGCAGAGCTGGAGTGCGAACACGAAGGTATAAGGAGACTGACTATCGCGAACGCACTCGTTGGTGTGCGAACGCGTATAGAAAGATTTTGGGCCTGGATTTCTGTGCTTCGCGAACGCGGTGGAGCAGGTGCATTCGCGAAGAAGGAGGGCAGCAGCTTGGGCAGATTGTTCTAAAGCGTGGAATTAGTTCATTTCACCCATTTTTCTCATGGCTAGGACGATTTTGGAGAGCTTCAAAGAGGGATTTTCATCGAGCAACACTAGGTAAGTGATTTCTTCCTGTTTATTAGTTAAATATGTGATCTTACATGGATTTAGGCATGGAAATATTAGTATAATTTGGGATTTTAGGGGAAAACCTAGAATTTGCATTTATATATTTTTCCCACGAATTTGAGCATGAAAATTAGAGTAAATTATATATTTGAGTTAGTAAGACTATGGGTAGAATTTATCTTCGAGAAATTTCGGAATCCGAGCATGTGGGCCCGAGGGCATTTTGGTCAACTTTTCGAGCAGAGTTGGGAATTTATATTGGGTTGCCCATTATTTGGATAGTTTTGGGGCGTTGTGCATCAATTAGAGTCGTCGTAAGGGCTTGGAAGCCGGTTATGGAATTTCAGAGCGATGTAAGTCTCCTTTCTAACTTTATGAGGGGGAATTATCCCCATAGGTGAACTAAATAAATATGTACTACTATTTGTGGTGGCTACGTACGCACGAAGTGACGGGAGTCCGTGCGTAGCTACTATTATGCTTGTTCGGGTAGTCTAGGACCCAAAGCATATTTTATTTGTTATATATTTGTAACCTTATTGATAAAATTGAAAATGACTTAAATCCTATCGAATTTGATAAATGAATTTCTGGAAAAGACTTAAATGCTATTTTTACAACTATTAAAAGAGGACTTTGTCTGTGATAACCCAAAAGGTCATCTTACGTAATTTAAGCTATATCTGTGTTCTGAGGCTCCGAGAGCCTCCGTTAGTCTCACCTCAATATGCGTGCGTAGCCCGGGCGTGTAGCCGGGAAGCTATTATGTGAAAATTGGATAAAAATGAGTTTTGATAATTAATAACTGAATATAGTTGACTCTGGTCAACATTTCTGGTAAACAGACCCGGACCCGTGATTCGACAGACCCGGACCCGTGATTCGATGGTCCCGGAGGGTCCGTAGGACAATATGGGACTTGGGCATATGCCCGGAAACAAATTTCGAGGTCCCAAGCCCGAGAAATGAAATTTTAAAGAAAATTGTTTTCTGAAAATAATAAAGGATTTTGAAAATGAATAATTATGTGAAAACCGTGTTGCCGGGCCCGTATTATGGTTCCGGAGCCCGGAACAGGTTTATTATATGTTATGTGACTTATCTGTGAAATTTGGTGTAAAACGGACTTGAAATGACGTGATTCGGATTAAAAATGGGAAATTTAGAAGTTTATGAAGTTTAAGAAATTTCTAAGAGTTTTGAGGTTTAATTCCGTGTTTTTGATGATATTTTGATGATTTAAAAGCTTGAACAAGTCCGTAGGATGTATTGGGAGACGTGTGTGTTTTTGGTTTTGAGACCCGAGGGCTCGGGTGAGTTTCGGGTGGCTAACGGGATGGTTTCAAGTTAGAAAATCTGGTGTAATTGCATTTTGTTGGTGTCTGGTGTTTCCTTCACTGCGATCGCAGCTATTAATTCGCGATCGCATAGGTTTAATTGGGGGAAACTAATTTGTTGTTCTCTGCGATCGCACGTTTACCTCTGCGATCACAGACTTATACCCAGGTGCTCTCCGCGATCGCATAGCGTGTCAGTGGAGTCAGGTGGGGGCTGGGTAGTATC
>ML256401.1:33015-78808 GCA_005239495.1 Nicotiana undulata | reverse complement strand
CGGGTTCGGGTCCGTTTACCAGAAATGTTGACCAAAGTCAACTATATTCATTCATTAATTATCCAAAATTCATTTTTCATCAACTTTTCACATAATAGCTTTCCGGCTACACGCCCGGGCTGCGCACGCATAACGAAGTGAGACTAACGGAGGCTCTCGGAGCCTCGGAATACAGATAAGGCTTAAATTACATAAGATGACCTTTTGGGTCATCACAGTATGAAATGTACAATTTTAATATGTATTCACATATATTTTGAATACATGTCTTATGTATATAACTGATTTTATTCATCTGTATGCATATGTATTCAAGTGCCCTTTGTGCAATACATATTTAGACATCTATACGTGTATAACAGAGATTCCGGAATTTTTGTACGAACTGTAACAGAAGAACTGAAAAGAAAGAAGGGAGAATTGAAAATCCACAAATTTCTCTGTTTTTTATACTTTTCGGATTGAAATTCTTTCATGAAGGGATAAATACAGAGTATGAGTGATATAATTGTGTTAGTTGAGTTATATTAGGAGACTATTTGCTAAATTAATTTCCTTTCCGTTTTAAAACAGTTTAAAGGTCCTTTTTTAAAGGAATATACGTTACTGTATTCAAGAATACAACTCTTAAATACAGTTGAATACAACACCTGATTAGCTTGACTTCTATGATTCACGCCTATTTATCCTACTGTATTCATGAATACAGTAGTCTAAATACAACAAATAGATCTTATAAAAACAGAAAATGTATCTACAGGCCGTAATATCGAAAATGGTATCTATAGATAGTTAATAACCACTTAACAATAGTGCTTTATGAAAATTTTTCTTATTTAATTAATTAAAACGTTTTTGCCTTTTAATTTCAGAAAAAATGTATATAATTTTTTTTAAATTCAAAATAAGGTGACTATTGTTTTAAAAGGTGCCTGTTATGAAGAGATATAGGTATTATAAATACTTATCTCTTCTCCAAAATGAAATCATCTGAAAAATTTCATCTCTTTCTCTTCTACTTATTTTCTACAACTCACAAATATTCTATTCTTGTGAAAAATTCGAGTTAATTGCTTAAACTCGAATTTCGGAGGTTTTGTAAAATCCTGGAGGAATTCTACTATTATCCCTGCAGCAATTAGTGGGAAGCTTAAATTTCTTAAGGACAGTGAATACACTATCGAAGCCAGATTATTTAATCCCATTCTATTTTTCTAACACTAACTTATATGCCCTTTCATTTTTTATTTATTTAAACAGTAAGATAGAGAATCAAGTTAACTAAGATATTAAAATGCCTTCATTCTTTAGCCAGTATATACTTTGATAGTGGAAATTTGAAAAGAAAAGCAAGGAAAACGAATAAAGCATAAAATTATTGGAGTGGACGGGATATTTCTCAAAGGCTACAATAATGGGCACAGTTAATATGTAAAAAAAGGTCTTGGTTGGTTGGTAATCTTTTAATTTGATATCGAGTTACTGTACCTATAATTTTCTAGCTAGAAGTAATGTCATATCAATTCTCATATCCTGATGATATTGTATCCCTGTGGTCAAGATCAATGCCCTTAAATTAAGATTTCTCAAGCTTAAATTTAATTAACTGAATTATGATTTGATTACATTATTTTTGAGTGCTTTGCGAACTCGTCTCAAATAGTTTTTACTCTCATATGATATTGATTAAATTTTGGATTTATATATCAAGGTCGAAGTGGTAACAATAAAATTAAGATATAATTTAAATCTCATTGAAATATGAATTTTTTTTCCGATAATTTAAATCTCATTGAAATCACTCATTTGAAAGAGAGAGAAGAGTACTTGTGGACTCGCTAATGATATAAGTTCAACGACTAATAATTTATTGAACCAAAACGAACAATATATGCATGAGTTTAGGAGTGACGAATATCATATCACAATTGAAGTCTGATGTTAAAAGGGACCGCTAGATATTCATTGATTTAATGAAGATAATATAGAGTCTACATGACTTGTGCTAAAAATATAAGCTAGGGTTACATAAGTTTGGTGAGAACTAACTTGATTTAATTAGATTAAAAAAAACTTCTATATTTACACTGGTATTTAATTTTGATCATACTATATTAAATTTTGTCATAACTTTTTTTTTTCTAAAGGTTCCCCTCCAGGAGCATATTGAATAAGTCAAAAGGAAATAAAGAGGGAAGCATCAAACTAACCTCTTCTTCTCATAATTAGAATGGACAAGCCATTCCTACAGTTTGACTTAAATAAAAAGGAAACATACAGCAGATGATGTTTATATATAATCTTATATATACACTTATTATCAAAACTAAGTGACAAAAATATGCAAGCGCACATATATATATATATATATATATATATATATATATATATATATATATATATATATATATATGTAGAGAAAGGTGGTCAGCAAGTAGTAGCTAGTTAACTTCCACTGTCCAATTTAAAAGAGGAATAAAAAAAGAGAAAAAGGTTTGAACACAGCTTTATTGCAGTATTAATTCTATATATATATATGAGAAGCAGCTTATGTGCATGAGCAAACAAAAGAGCGCCTACTACAATCCACTTCTAATTCACAGCAATGGCTTCTAACCATATTGTATCATCCTCTCAATTTGCTCTCAATTCCCACTTCTCTTCACCATCTCCAACTTCTTTACAACCTTCTACTTACAGGTAATTATAACTTGCCTTTGAAAAAACAAAGTGCATATTAAATTAAAGTGTTTAATTTTTGTTGCCTTAATGATTTCAGGGAATATGAGTCTGAGGAGATTGATTGGGATAATTTGGGATTCAAGGTTATTCCAACTGATTATATGTTTATAGCAAAAAGCTGTTTAGATGGAAATTTTGAAGCAGGCCAACTAAATCCTTTTGGAAATATTCAACTGAGCCCCTCTGCTGGAATCTTGAACTATGGACAGGTATTTCTTATTTTCTGCACTCAGATTAGAAAAATTATACTACTTGGAATTATAATAGAATCAAACTGTAATACTGCAAAATGATGTGCAACTATATATGTCTTCTTCTGTCATTTCCTTGTTAATTACTTTTAATTAGGGGTGTATATGAACGGGGTTGGTTGAGTTTTTATTAAAATCAAACCGAACCAATTATATCCTTTTGAGAAATTTCAATAAGGTATGGAGAAAACTTCAATAAGCACATCAATCGAAGATAATGTTTAATCTTCAATTTCTCATTTCTAAAGAGGAAAGAGGAATTTGAAGCTAATTACAATTAAATGATGATTATGTACCAGTCTCAGTTTCTAAGTATACAATTATGATGAGTACAAGATGTAGAATGAAGTTAGTCTATTGGCTTAGCAAACATATTTTTCCGAATACATTGTTAAGAAAAAAACAATTAATTAATCAGTCAATTATTTTCTATTTGCTAAATATATTGCTCGCATGTAAATATGTGATGTTGAGTGCCTACCTATTGTTTTGTATATAGACAAAACAGTATCCAGTGGGTAATTGTTACCAAAATGATATTCCTAAGCTAAGCTCATTTTTCGGCTAATACTTTTGGTCACCCAAATATTAGGGCCGGTAAATTCACGTGATATGCTTTTTTTTTTTTTTAATTCAAAAAAATGCTTCACGTGAATAAGCCAAAAATATAAATAACCCAATAAAAACTGGTAGCAAAATCCCGTGAATATGCTTCACTAAGAAATAAGCATTGCAGAAATTTACAGTAGTATAATAATTAAAAAAAGGTATAGTATTTTACTGTAGTACTATAATTATAATGGAGTAATAGGGTAAATAGTTAGGCAAGTAAACAAAACTATCCAGCATAGTGGGAAAAAGCTGCCAACGGCTAGATCTTTTGTTTATTACCCCTAAGAAATTACATATCCAACCAACCATAAATAATTTTTTTCTGGAACATAATAACTTGTAAACTTAAATTTTAATTAGTGGAATTTTTGTTATCAAATATAGTATAAAATAAAATAGCAAAAAGAGTTAAACAAAAGTTTGCACTATACGAAATATATCAAGTTTACTCTTCCTTTTTCTTTGAATTCATTCAAATTCCTACTATTAGTTTAAAGTGTCACTTACGACCTTGCCGCTTAATGTAATTACAAATTCAAACAGGGTTTAATTGAAGGCACAAAAGCCTATAGAAGAGAAGACGGACGCATTTATTTATTCCGTCCGCAAGATAGCGCAATTCGAATGCAGATTGGCGCTGAAAGATTGTGTATGCCTTGTCCATCAGTAGACCAATTTGTGGATGCTGTTAAGCAAACAGCTTTGGCTAATAAACGTTGGGTAATCATTCTTATTCTAATTAATCCTCACTTTAATTAGATGTTAATTTTATATTATTAATGTCTCATTTTAAAAAATGAAAGTGAAACCTTGGAGGAACCGTAAAGTTGTCTCCGTGTGGCTTAGTCACGTTCGAGTCGTGGAAGCAGCCACTAATATTTGTATTATGGTAAGCTATCCCAGAGGCGGATCCAGGATTTAAACCCCATGGGTTCAGCTTTTAAATTTTTTTTAGCATTGAGCCCATTATATTTGTTATGGGTTCATATCTACTATTTTGTAATTTTAATGAATTTTTATATATAAATTTTACTCTGCATCGAACCCGTCGAGTATATACTACATCCTCCCCTGGGTTATCCACCTCACGCCCCTTGAGGTGCAACGTACCCTTCCCCGAGCCCTACATGAACGCAGAATACCTTGTGTATCGTGGTGTCGTTAAAAATGCTTACTTTATTTGTGCCTAAAACAAGAGCAGATTGTAACAACGCAGCCCGCTAGTGATATTGTCCGCTTTGGGCCTAGGCTTTTCACGAGTTTAAAACGCGTCACTAGGGTCTAAGACTTGTTAACTTATATACTTATCACCCTTCTTGTTTTTTTGTCGATGTGGGACTCTGCCTAAAGTTTAGGGTGTTACACAGATTCCTCCAGCTGGGAAAGGGTCACTTTATCTTAGACCTCTGCTTATGGGAAGTGGAGCTGTACTTGGAGTTGCTCCAGCACCTGAATACACATTCCTCGTCTATTCTTGCCCTGTTGGAAACTATTTCAAGGTATGTTTAGTCAATCAATCGATCTCCTTTTTTCTTTTTTTATCTTTTTAAAAAGTTGTTCTGAGAAATTATTCTAAACAAAAGGAGTCAAACAAATTCGTCACACTTTGAATATATTTGGATATAGGATGGAACAGGAGCACTCTCTTTATATGTTGAGGAAGAATTTCATCGTTCAGCCTTGGGTGGAGCTGGTGGAATCAAAAGCATTACTAATTATGCCCCGGTAAATAATGATTCTGTTTTGTGATAATTGAAGACTTATGTGTATATTCATGAGTATAATAATTAAGCATATTCTGTTTTTGAAAATATAGGTGATGAAGGCCATGAGAAATGCAAAAGGGAAAGGATTCACTGATGTATTATACCTTGATTCAGTAAATAACAAATATATTGAAGAGGCCTCTTCCTCTAATATTTTTCTAGTCAAGGTATATATACATACTCTCATATGCTTAACTTAATCAATTATGTCTTCATTAGTTAATCTCAAACTAGTAGGATCAGCTTCGTAAATTTTTATTTTATTTTAACACGTACTTAGATGAGACGGGCAGTCAATCTAACTTCATTGTTTATAGTATATGAAAATCATTTAGGACCCAATGGTCCGTAAAAAGATTTCCTTTTTTCTTTTTCAAAAATGTATTGTCCGTGAAATTTTGCAAGTTTATGAAAAAATTTCGAAGATGTACCACCTTTTCAAAATTTTCAATTTTTTTCCGCGCTCACAATATTGCAATATTTGTTCAAGTGAAATGCATGTTCATACATAATTTCAAATACTTTTTTCTCTTCAAAAACTATAATTTTTTATGTCCAAACGCCTACTTAATATTGTACGATTTTCACGAACTTTCACAGGGAAAAGTCATTTCCACTCCGAAGGCAAATGGAACCATTCTTGAAGGAGTTACGAAGAAAAGTGTCATAGATATTGCACATGATCTTGGATACCAGGTTATAAGAAAATATTCACTAATTAATTTAAACAACTTGATCCCAGAAAAATAAATGGATTTTAAGTGATTAATCCAAATTCCTCTTTAGGTTGAAGAACGCGCGATTGAAGCAGAGGAATTGATTACAGCTGATGAAGTATTCTGTACAGGAACTGCACTTGGTGTTGCTGCTGTAGGAAGTGTTACTTACAAGGGTAAACGGTAAGTTATTTCGTTAATTTACAAAAAAATTATAACTTGGACTTCATCCAAAAGTTTAAACATTAAATTATTACTTGATTTGATTAGTTTTTATCTCAATAACAACAATTAGTGTTCGGTAAGATAACAAACATTAACTGTTGCTTTTCTTTCCTTTCAATTGATGAATTAATAATTTGGAAATGTATATGTGCAGGATTGAATATAAGATAAGTTCAGAAATGATAAGCCAGCAATTGAACTCGAGGCTAGTGGGGATTCAAAGAGGCACTATTGAGGATAAGAGGAATTGGATTGTTGAGGTTAAATGAGGTTTGATGTATTGACCTTTGAAATAAATAAAAGATTTAGAGAGTACTTCGCTTGCTATAGCTAGTTTAATAAGTGACCACATCAAGTGAAAGTTGTGAGTTCGAATCCTGTTTGTCGTGTCAGTTCACTAAGTATATCAATGTATCTCTCAATTTTTTGTATTTCACCATCCTATCAAGTGGAACCTTTGAGCTTGAGTCCTGTCACAAGAATTCAATAAGTATATCAATGCATCTCTTCATTTTCTGTAATAAATTAATAATGCTTTGAGAACATGAATTTAAGAAAAACTATCATAACCTATTTCAAAGAATCATGTTGTTGAGAACTCAATGCCAGCATCTCTAATAGTCGAATTGGATAAGCATCGAGTAAACGGAAAATCTTCATCTATCGAAATCTTTTCTTTTTTCTTTTCACTACGAATTATATGGGGAACCGCGTAGATTTCCCAATGTTTTACAAAAACCCATGCGCACGAAACTATTTACCCCTACCCATTTTTTTTAATATCCAGCAAATGAAGTTAAATTAAGTTACTATAAATCAAGCCAAGTCAATTCAAGCTAAATGAAATCAAGTCAAGTTAAGCCACGCCAATTCAAGCGAAGCCAAACAAAGTCATGCCAATCTAAGCCAAAGGGGAAAATAAAGTTGGGATGGGTGTCGGTCTACGGAGGTAATTAGTTTTGAATAGTTTTCAAATGGGTATGAATGGGTAATTATGTTAAGCTCAATGGGTATTTTGCATAAATTGCTCAAATATTTGAGGAGGGAAGAATGGCATAGAAACCAAACAAACGGGATTGTTACACAAATAGCCGCCCAATTTCAATATTTATTTTTTCTAGTAGGTATACATAGATTATACATAATTATACATATAATATACATGTATTGTACATATATTATACATCCGCTGGAAATTTAGAGTTTAAGAGATTACGGGTGGCTATTTAGGTTAATTTTTGGGATCTTTACATAAATAGCCACACATATTTACTGTTTACTTTTTCTAGCCATCTACATACATTATACATTGATTATACACAATTATACATATATAATACATAAAGTATGACTATATTATTCCTCCGCCGGGTGGGTGGCTATTTGGGTTAATTCTTCTTAATTCTTCCCAAACTTATGCGGAAGCCCAAAGAGGACCAACGGCTTTAAGCCACTCAATGGTAAAAAATTGCAGAAATATGATACTATTTTTGGGTGTTTTTAATTTTTGACCCTCGCTTGTCCAATGGGCAGAATTTAAAGGTAAAAAACTAAAATTATTTCCCATGATACAAACGAGAGACAATACTTGTTAAACTTGATATTTTACCCATGGGGGAAGCGGAGAAAAATTCAAGACCATCCACTTTGGAGGGCTATTTGTATGAGATTTTTTCCTTCCTATACCATATATGAAACCTTATTACCAAATATGTGCATAGTATGTAAATTACCCGCCCAGCCCACAGTTTTCCTACAATTTATATACCATTCATTAATTAGTATTAAATAGGGGCAGAATCTTCCTATAATAGCGCGCTAAAAATCAGGAAGAGAATCTCGTAATTGATTTAGCCAGATTCAATTCAAATTTGAAACGGAAAACGTTTATCTCATCTGCGTATTTTTTGGTTAAACTACAATTTAAAAAAAAGGACGAACAACTTCAAAAATTGAAATCAAATTGTGGAATTCAATTCGGCGATATTTTTCCTCATACCAGAAATCACAAAGTCGAACAATCATTCAACAAAATCAACTCACATTGTAGAAACCAAAACTGTAGATACTCTGTGTCAAGCATCTAAATTTGTTTTTGATATATTGTAGTTGAATTTTAATATTTATTATCTACAATACAACTGCTAAAAAAAATTAACTGTAATATACAGTGTTTCCAGATTGTAGATAAAATGTAGAGAAATTGTAGTTAAATCGTAGATTGTAGATAAATTGTAGATAACTTGTAGATATTTTGTTGTGTAATTTAACTTGAACTGAAAATTATATACAAAAATTACCTACAACTTGGAGGTATTTCATACAAATTATGAACATATTCAACTACAAAATTATAAACAATCACGACATTGAGTGTGTCCAGAATGTAGATAATGTGTAATTATTTTGTAGACAAATTGTATTCTAACATCATAATAACTACGTTTCATATAACTAAGATACAGTGCTGTAAAGATTGAACAAATGAAGATAAAACAACTAATTTATATTCAAATGAACTACTAAAACATAAAAGATTTGTTCAGAAAATTGTGTATTCTTCTTCAACTAGCAACAACTAAACTACATAAACATGACACTATTTCTTCTTTCTCTGGACTCTTATTTTCTCATTCAATGCAGGAGCACCCTTCCTACTTGCTAGCATGCCTGTAACCTCGCTTTCACTGATTGACCAATCTTCACTGTTGACTACAAAATTTTCTCTTCATCTACAAAAACTCTACAAATAAACTACAAAGTCAAACATATCTCAATATCGTTAGATCTCAATATCGTTTCTACTACAATTAAACTACAATCTATGTATTCATTATACATAGATTGTATACCAACTTTGGGAATAACTTCAAACACGCGATTGAAATCCAATCTATGAAATTTTACATATTTAGGCTAACCTCAATGAATTATGAAGCAAGCAAGCCTAGTAATTTTAAAGTTTGGCCTATTAGTCCCAATACTTCACATACGTTTTTGTCTGAAGTTGGCATAGTCCATATCTGAAGTTGGTTTTAGAAAGAAACTGCAACATGATGTTACTTATCAAGCCTTAGCACCAATCTTTATTTTTCTTTTCTTCCAGGTAGTTGCTTGCCATCATTACCATAAAACTCTTGAAAAGTTAACCATTATCTTCCCTGCAAAAGAAAAGCCAACAAATTTTTGAAGAAAGAGAGAGACGATGAGAGGAAGAAGGAATGGAGAAGAGGAAGAAAGGGGGGGAGAAAACGGCGCTGGTTACGAATTATGGGGAGAGAGAAACGTGAGATATATGGACACCTTTAATTAAGAAGTAAAAAACGTCCAATTAATTAGACTCTTAATTAAGTATGGTATAGAATTGGTAATTTGGTATATTAAGTGTAATTAAGTCAAACTTTAAACATTAAGGGTAATAAGGTTTTCTATATGGCATAGGAATGTAAAAATTCCTATTTGTATACTTCACCCCTCAATGGTACCTATTATATTGGGCCTGTAACGTGTGCTGTAATTGCAGCCTGCAATTTGAAAACTTAACGATCCAAACTACATGTAAAGTAACACTGGGCTAATAATAGCTATGGGCCCGTACGAGTGGCACCCATGCTACAAACCTTTTCTTTTAGTCATTTATATTATCAATTTAAGTATTTATCAGACGTTCTTCTCTTCATCCTTTCAAAATTATTGGAGGAAAAAAATAAAAAGAAAACGTATTGTTTGGGGATATTATAATTCATCCATTAATGGACACAGGTCTATGCTGTAAAAAGTCTAGTTTTCAACAGTGCCGTAATGTATGTGTATCTCCATCAACATCAGATTCCTATCACATCGATTCATGTTTTCTGTTAAATAATGATTTGTGCTACTGCTACTAAATCGTTTAAAATAGATGGCATATTAACATTCATGTATCTTACCTAAGATTTTGATCAACAGAAGGTCATTCAACTTAATTTTGTTTAATTGTGGCAACTTCCCATAATAAGTTGACCACTTACTATGTATTCATCCGAACGTACCCGCCAAGCTCGTCTCTTATAGTTTTAGGTTTTATCAAAACCCTAGATTCGATTGAGGTTTTTTTTTCAGGAGACAAAATTCAATCTCAACCATGGATTTCTGAGGTCTCGTGACAGTTTGCTGGTGGTGTTCCTTTGATTTCAACCGGTAGTCGTCTTTCTCCTCTGCAATTTAGTTCGATTTGAAGGCCTTGTCTTTTTCGGGTAGTGAAAAAGGACAATACTCTCTTCTATTATACTAATAGCATGCTTCAATTTTGTGGTAATTTTTAGTGTGCTTGAGAATATTTGGGTGCATAATGGGTGATGAATGATGAGTTGGTATTTTACCAACTTATCTCCTCTTAATACTTGATATTTTGTGTAATTTTGTTGACAAACTAAGACGTTTATTGGTAAAATTTCAGGTGTCAAGTGATTTGGAGATGATTGTGAAGAAATAGTATGAAAACAAGTCAAAAAATGAGAAAAATTGGAAAACATTTCTGCCCAGTTATTTACTCTGTGCGATCGCAAGTGACATAATGCGATCGCATAAGTCTTGATGGATGACACATTGCGACCGCAAGTTGATCAATGCAAACACACAAGAGAAAAGTAGACTGGTCAACAGTGGGGTCAAAAGCACTGTGCGAACGCACAGTATAGCATGCGATCACAGAGCTCTGGGGAGTGACTCAGTGCAATCGCGGGTGCATGTGTGCGAACGCACAATAGTAATTCTGGGCAAGTGCTGGGCAGTTTTGTAATTTCATGTTTTAATCCCCAAACCTCTTATATACTCGACCCAACAGATATTTTCTGCATCTTTTGGCATATCTTTGGCTTTGTAAATATAATTTTGAGTAGAGGAGAACAAGTCTTGAAGCTAGGGTTTGTACACACACTTTGGGTTTGAAGATTTCACTCTTGTGGTTAAGGTTTTCTTACCCATCTATGTTTGTTTCTTCATTTCCTTGCTTTGTATTGTATATTTAAGTGTGTAGTATTTATTTCCAACACTTGAATCTTGTTTATGGGGAATTTACATATTTAAAGTGTGGATTAAATACCTTGTTGTGCTTGTGTATTGAGTGATTTTATTATATTTATGAAGTGAGTTATTGTTTCTTTAATTATTCTTGTTCTTTAATATTTCCAAAGGGATTAGCTGACCCTAAGACTTGCCCATTAACTCCGAATTAATTTTGGAAAAGATAGTTTGGGGTTGGGAAAGATTAATTAACAAGAACTTGAGGCTTTAACCCTCATTTTATAGATTCTACCTAGGGATAGGATTGAACTACTTGTAGCCATACCCGAAAGTGCTTAATCTCTTAATTGGGTTAGGAATAATTCAATTAGGAAGTCTTGCTAGTCTTTGGAAAAAGCTAATTAAGAATTATTATCCGTGGCTAATTAATATAGACTCACTCATATTTGTAAAATCGTGAAATACATTGGTTCGTTACTTGAGTGTAATACCCGATGCATTCATTCTTGTCGCCATTGATCATTTTACTTGCTTTTTAGATTAGTTTATATTTTTTTGCATTTTAGTTATAAACACTTTACAAAACCCAAAATCTTATTCGTTTGGCATTGCGCGATAAGTGATAATTCTCTAGCATTCCTAATCGCCCTCATATTGTTCTCTTGGGATTCGACCCCAACCTTGTTGGGTTACTATATTTGACAACGATCACTTACACTATTTTAAGGTGTAAATTGAGCGTATCAAATTTTGGCGCCGTTGCCGGGAACAATTGGCGTAACTTAGGTTGTTTGAGAAGTAAGCTTAAGTGCTTTGATCCAAANTGGAATGCTTACTTGAAAAAGGGAACCATGAGCAAAATGCATTGGAAGAGCTTTTGGAGACTAATCTTCAAAATGATTTGGCACTTGAAAGATTGCACTCACAAATGGACGCAATGATTGAAGCTTCAAGGGTTCAAAAAGCCTTGGAGGTGAGTGATAGCCAAGAAGATGAAAATTCTTTCTTGGCACTTGAACAAAGCCAAGAAGAACTCTCAAATGCTCAAGATGAGAGGATAATGCTCATGTTGGAGGCCATTCATGAAAATGAGAAAAAGCACAACCTTGCGCTTGAAGAATTGAAAAATGATGTGGCTCAAAATGATGAACACATCCGCAATTTGGAGGATCAAATGCAAGCATTGATGGAGACTCATCATGCATCTCAAGTTGAAAGTGTGGATGGAAGTCAAGAAGAATTCAATTCCGAGGGTGAGAGTGAGTGCTACTTTAAGGAATCAAGCCTTGAACATCCGCCAACCGACTCCATGGGTGTTAGTGATGCCAACAAAAATATAGAATTAGAGTCAACCGGAGTGATTGAAAATTTGGTTGAATTTGACTCTATTCCGGGGGAAAATGAGGGTGTCAAAATCCAAAATTTTTTGCAAGTTGGAAGCTTGAAGGCACATTCCAAGCATTTCTCAACATTGGAATTGTGTGGTGAAACAGAAGCTGAACTACACGAGTCAATGGAGTGTTGCGAGGAGGAGATATTCGTACCATACATCTTGCAATTTGAAGAACCAAGAAAGCAAAATGGCATTCCTCACATGAAGGCCAAGAAGTGCAAAATCAAGAATTTAAGGCTTGGCTCGGTCATCTACTTACCACCCCCCACCGCCCGAGGACACAAGCTGGATTCCAAGCTCGGTGCCCAGTTCATATCGTCGAAGTGGCGAGAAAAGTGGTAAAAGTTGACTTGCGTCATGCCACGACGTTAAATGCGGCGCTTGGTGGGAGGCAACCCATCGTTTTTCAAAATTTTTGGTTATTTTTGAAATTTTCTTATTTAGAATTGCTTCTTATATTTTTTCTAACCAATCTGCCAAGTTTCAAAATTTTTGGAGTTGATTTGAGCAGGTGGGGGTGATCGGATAGCCACAAAACAGTGCTGGTGCAAAAATTTGCAGTGCAACACACTGTTGCACTCTGCGATCGCAGATCAACAAGTGCAATCGCACAGTGGTCGCCGCATGTGCACTCTGCGATCGCAGAGTTATAAATGCCATCGCATATCACTGCCTTTATTAAAACACTACGATCGCACAAAGAGACCTGCGAACGCACTGTGGACCAGGTAGGTCAAATTATTTTAACCCCTGAAACGCCCCAAGACCCAATTTTCTGCCCAAAATCAGAAGTTCTCCCTCTTGGCTCTTAAAAATTCATCATAGGTTCCTTCTTTCAATTTCACACAACTAATCAAGTCAAATCTCTCCGGTATGTCCTTCATTACTCTCTTCTTTCTTTAACAAGTTAATTTTCGTTTAATCTTGGTGTAAGTAAGCAATTACTTTACTTTCTTCCACATATTCAATCTTCTTTTTATTTCTAGATTAAAATTTTTGTGATTCGTAGTTTGATTGTGTGAATGCTTGCTGGGTGAGGATTGGTTGAGTGAAAATTTTCTAAATCTTGAATGAATTTTGGTGCTGAATTTGTGCTTAATTGTTCAAAACATGGGTGTACAAAATCTGTGCCCTTTGTGTGTTTGAAGAAATGCCCAAGAGAAGGAAAATAACTTGGTGAAACTTACCCTGTGCGATCGCATTGCATTGTCTGCGATCGCACTGTGTCAAAAAATGTTCAGGAACAAAATACACTGTGCGATCGCATAGCACTGTCCGCGATCGCACAGTGCTGCCAGCAGTAGCCCAGAATTTTCCCTTGTGCGATTGCAATAATATTGCTGCGATCGCACTGCCTTCCAGTGTTGTCAGCAAAACAGTAGCTCGGTAGTTTTTTGTGCTGCTTCTTCGCGGCTCTTTTCTTTGGCCTAAATACATTGTAAACTGTATAAGAGGTACCTGTAAATGCGTTTAACATTTGGTTCCAATTTGTAGGTACTTTGTGCATAAAAATGGCCTCGGAAAATTTTGACAACGTGCAAAATGTGCAAGAATTTATTCCCCCAGTTGTGGAAGGAGAGTACTTTGATGTAACAAGATTCGCGGCACCCGAATGTGAAAGGAACTATGACAGGCTCATGTCAAAGAGCATTGTCAAAGAAAGGGGCATCCATCTCGACAAACTTGAAGCTAAGATGCCAGAGTTTCTCCAACGACTGACCGATAGTAGATGGATATGCTTTGCTCCTAAGCCAATCAAGGCGAACTACACAATAGTTCGCGAATTTTATGCCAATGCCATGAAGACCAACTTCCAGGGGGATGTACATATTTTTGTTTGAGGCAAGCGGATAGACTTTGGGCCTGAAGTGATAAATGCACACTATGGGCTTCCTGATGCGGATAATGAGGTATACAGAGCGAGGGGAAGAGAGAAGGGAGAAGATTGGTTTGTTGAAAAGATTCATGATGGGGTGCAGCCGACTTGGGCAAGAATTCATAAAGGGGCTGATTCTCTAGAGTTCACTGTAGAAGCCAAAATTTGGCTATCTATTATTTGTGCTAGGATTTTGCCGACTAGGCATGAGACTGAGGTGACGCTTGAAAAGGCGTTAATGATCGCTGCTATTATGGATGGCTTACCGGTAAACGTGGGCCAGCACATTGTGAGTGAGATTGAGGAAGCGTGCAATGGAAGGTCTAGCAGCCTATTCTTCCCCTCTTTGATCACTCAACTGTGTTATAATGATCAGGTGCTACCAAACCCGACTGATGTGGAAAAGGACCCTGCCGTGGTAATTTACCAATTGCTTCGAAAAAGGGCCAGATGGCAAGAAGAAGAAGAAGAGAAGGATTGATGTGAATTCTCCTTCATTCGGGAAATTTGACGAGACCGCAGAGGGATCTGGTGGTGCCTCCACAGATGCAGCAGGGTCACAGGGCCCCACAGAACCCCTTCTTTATGCCCCCCCCCCACTATGCGCCACATTTCCCATCAGATCTATGGTGTGGATGCTCAGATTCGACAGCTTGTTGCAGGTCTTCCCTCCGGTCCATCTGGTGAGGGCACTTCAACTGGGTCAGGTAAGAAATCACTGACCTTGGATGATGTAGTGCTGGAGCAAAAGGCAATCAAGAACAGATTGGAGGACATGAGCAGGAGACAGGGAAAACTTGAAAGGCGGCAGATTAAATTCAAGGAGCATGAAAAGAAGAAAAGCAAGTTTCTGTCGAGGATGATGCACAAGCTGAGTTCGCTATGTGGCTCACAGGATTCTGATGATGATGATGAGGATTTGGAGCTTCGATTTCCCACCACCTCCAGCTCTGGGTGATGCAGTTTCAGGGAGCACCTCCTTCATTTTACCTTGTTTTGATTAGTTGCATTGGGGACAATGCAACACTTTAGGTTGGGGGTGGCTCATATTTTATCTATGTTGTAGAGCATCACATGGAGCATGACATACTTTTTGTGAATTGTGTGGATTGGCAATTTTTTTTTTAGTTTATTTATAATATTTTGTTGGTTTTTATTTTTTGTTCTTAGTTGTTTGTATTTTGATTTTTATCTTTCATAGTAGTTTTTAGCATTCTTGCTTTTGCTTGTTGATTTTTGTTTTTCTTGTTATTATTTGTGTTTATTTTTGTTTTTGTTTTGGCTTCATTATAGTAGTATTAATGAAACTCCTTGGTTTTTTTTTCTACCGCAGTTCTTTTCCAAGGAAATTTATTTGTGTTGAACCGGGTGACTTTTCCCTATGATGGATGGCGTGACAACTTTCTTAAGGGATTAGTCTTGTTTAGTTTTTTTAGTAGTTAGTTTAGTAGTTAGGTGTGAATAAATTGGTTTTTGGGGTGTAATCTTGTGCCCATAAGCCAACATGTGACTTGTTTGGTACCAATATGATTTAAACTTGGCATATGAAATTTTTGAGCTTTCAAATAATAAAAAAAGAGAGAGATATATATGAAACAATAAGAATGCTCCTTGTTGTGATTTTTAGATTCTAATTTTGGCTCTTTGATTCACTAAATAGCTTTTTAGGCTACATATGACTTCCTTGAGTTTCATTGGTTCCAATTGAACTTTGGATTTGTATTCCATTTGAGTTTTCATGTGCCATGTGTGGTAAGCTTTAGTTGAAAAATTCTTTTGCATCATTTGTAGTCTAGAACTTGCCCGGAATGTGCTTCAAGGCGAAATCTTAGATTAACTTGATTTGAGAAATGATATTAGGCCTTCCTTGGACCAATTTTGTGCCTAAATTTCCTACCCATGAATATTTTCCCTAGTCAACCCTTTTGAGATTTTTAACTTTTTCTTTGGCAACCATGTTACAAGCTTCTTATTGGTTCTCTTGTAAAATCCATACCTCCCTAAGTAATTTCAAGTGTGAATATAGGCTAAAAGCCTAAGTTTGGGGGTGGAGGTTGAAAAGGTTGTGATATGGAGGCACTTAAAAAAAAGTAAAAAGAGTTGTAAAAAAAAAGGGAAGAAAGTTTGAATAAATAGAAGACTAGGTAAATAAAATTAAAAAAAAGAGAAGAAATGGTGGAAAAATTCTTGAAGGAAGTGGACTTTGAATTGTGAAAAAGTATAGTGCTTAGGGAGGCTTTGAGTCACTTCTACCAAATTGTGCCCTACCTTAACCAAAAGCCTAAACTACAACCCTTTAAGTCCTAATTGATTTTAAACCAAGTGTATCTACATTAGTGGAGAAATACATAAAGGGCAAGCCTATGGTACTACTTGTGTGCATTTGAATATCTTTGTGAGAGAGAGAGAGAGTCGAATCTTCTAATTGACATCCCTTCTATGTTTTGAATTGCAATTTGTGAGCTTGGTATTCTCTCTTAAAATGTGAGGGCACATGAAACTCAAGTTGTGAAACTAATCCCATTTTCAATTGGGAGGAATGAGCTAGGGAAGGCAATTGTGATGGAGAGGCAAATTGTGAATCTTTAGTGTCATGACTTAGTTGTTACTTTGGTTAATGTGTTGTTTAAGTTTTTGAAAATGAAATAACAAAAAGTTAGTGACTCATATGTCTTGGATTAATTGTTGGTACCAACCAAAGTCATTAGATTATGCTTGAATTGACCCTTTTTGACTTGAAATGATACTTGGTATTCCATGGAGCCTAAGTGATGATTTGCATAAATGTGTTCTTAGTTTTTACATTGCTTGAGGACAAGCAATAGTTTAAGTTTGGGGGTTTGATGAGTTGGTATTTTACCAACTTATCTCCTCTTAATACTTGATATTTTGTATAAATTTGTTGACAAACTAAGACGTTTAATGATGCTTATTGGTAAAATTCCAGGTGTCAAGTGATTTGGAGATGATTGTGAAGAAATAGTATGAAAACAAGTCAAAAAAGGAGAAAAATTGGAAAATATTTCTGCCCAGTTGTTTACTCTGTGCGATCGCATAAGTCTTGATGGATGACACAGTGCGACCGCATCTTGATCAATGCAAATGCACAGGAGAAAAGTAGACTGGTCAACAATGGGGTCAAAAGCACTGTGCGAACGCACATTATAGCATGCGATCACAGAGCTCTGGGGAGTGACTCAGTGCGATCGCGGGTGCATGTGTGCGAACGCACAATAGTAATTCTGGGCAAGTGCTGGGCAGTTTTGTAATTTCACATTTTAATCCCCAAACCTCTTATATACTCGACCCAACAGATATTTTCTGCATCTTTTGGTATATCTTTGGCTTTGTAAATATAATTATGAGTAGAGGAGAACAAGTCTTGAAGCTAGGGTTTGCACACTCACTTTGGATTTGAAGATTTCACTCTTGTGGTTAAGGTTTTCTTACCCATCTATGTTTGTTTCTTCAGNNTACATATTTAAAGTGTGGATTAAATACCTTGTTGTGCTTGTGTATTGAATGATTTTATTATATTCATGAAGTGAGTTATTATTTCTTTAATTATTCTTGTTCTTTAATGTTTCCAAAGGGATTAGCTAACCCTAGGACTCGCCCATTAACTCCGAATTAATTTTGGAAAAGATAGTTTGGGGTTGGGAAAGATTAATTAACAAGAACTTGAGGCTTTAAACCTCATTTTATAGATTCTACCTAGGGATAGGATTGAACTACTTGTAGCCATACCTGGAAGTGCTTAATCTCTTAATTGGGTTAGGAATAATTCAACTAGGAAGTCTTGCTAGTCTTTGTAAAAAGCTAATTAAGAATTATTATCCGTGAATAATTAACATAGACTCACTCATATTTGTAAAATCGTGAAATACATTGGTTTGTTACTTGAGTGTAATACCCGATGCATTCATTCTTGTCGCCATTGATCATTTTACTTGCTTTTTAGATTAGTTTATATTTTTTTGCATTTTAGTTATAAACACTTTACAAAACCCAAAATCTTATTCGTTTGGCATTGCACGATAAGTGATAATTCTCTAGCATTCCTAATCGCCCTCATATTATTCTTTGTGGGATTCGACCCCAACCTTGTTGGGTTACTATATTTGACAACAATCGATTACACTATTTTAAGGTGTAAATTGAGCGTATCAATGAACGTGTGAATTCCTCTACTGAGTACGATGGTTTCACTATATTCACTTTAGATCCCTCACATCCTCTCTGTTCATCCCTCGGACAGCCCTGACACTCACCTGGCATCTCTTTCTAAAGATGGTACTGGATTTGTTGTCTGGCGTAAAGGCATGCTAGCTTCCCTTTCTGCCAAAAATAAACTAGCACTAATTGATGGTCGTCAGTCATAACCTTCTAATAGTTCAACTTATTATCCCTACTGGGAAGGGTGTAATGATATGGTGGTCGCTTGGATCACCATTTCGCTATCTAGGGACATTGTCACAAGTGTTCTAGGGTATGACACTGTAAGAGAAATTTGGTTGGACATAAATGAGAGCTTTGGTCAGTCTAATAATTCTAAATTCATTCAAATTCAAAGGGAAATTGGAACTATATCCCATGGTATCTTAGACATAACCTCTTATTTCACCAAATTCCATAGTCTTTGGGACGAGCTTCAAACTGCTTTTGTAGGTCCTACATGTACATGTGGTGCTCTACCCAAATTCCTTGATGAAATGAAACTATTCTGGTTTTTGGCTGGTCTGAATGAGTCCTACAACACCGTGAAGAGCAACATCCTTATGATTTCCCCACTTGTATACGGTCGAAATCGAGTTTGATCGATTTTGAGGTTTCTTATGGCATCGGGGATAGATATGGGGAACGACTTCGAGAAGAGTTTATTGAATGAAAATACCGAGGAATCGGCATGCCTCGAAACAAGGAAGGGGTCGAGGACCGTCGTGGGAAAGTGCAGGATTCTCAAGGACGTATGACTAGGGCTGACAAGTGCCTGCAAAATAGTACGAGTCTATACTAGATCAATAAATAGATGTACCAACTGTCTTCTTTTGTAATGAATACTTATGCACTATGTCAGGGCTTCCCCCACTATATAAAGGGGACCTTTATTATTTTTACACATGATATTCAATACAAGGAACAAGAACATTCTCTGTTTTTACTCAAACATTCCTATTGTCTCTTTGTTAACTCATTTACTTACATTTATTGTATTTCATCAATTGTTCTTCATTTTATAGCTCATTATTGATCATAAATAGAATACTTCGAGATCCATAAAGTTGTTATAGCTTCTCGGTTGTCCATAGTTAACCCGGAGCCTCGACCTCGAGGATCTACTTAGGCCAGCCCCGAACCTCCGATTGGAGGCAGACTGGTTTGCTTATTTTTGATTTCATATTGCTCTTACTCTGTTTGTTCGAATCACACCTAGCTTCTACTGATTAACAACTAGCATTAAAATAAATCGCATATTTTTAGAACCACATAATCAAATTTAATTGTAATTACCATTTTCAAGGTAAACAGTTTGGCGCCCACCGTGGGGCTAAAAATAATAGTGATTGTTTTGGTACTGGCTCACTGAGAAACACAAGTTATCCTTCACACTTTTTCTTGTCCAAGCATCTTTGATTTCAGGTCAAAATGTCTGACTCAGCAAACGCATACGAAAGCAACAACTCTAAGGACTTTGGGGAGAATGGCGTAACCGTTTTGAATGTTGGGGTATCATCGAAGGACCCTGACAGCACGCCGGAGATAACCCCCATGAGCAAGAACTCGAGCAGCGCCCAACGTAACGATACCAACTCTCACACCGACAAGAGTGCGCGCCGAGAGGATCGGCACGAAGCGCGGGGAACTATCGCGCGAAGGGAGGGAGGAGCCAGCCTCCGCATGATCTTCGAAATGCTACAGGCACAACAAGCGGCTATTACTCAACTGCAAAACCATCAAAAGACCTCGAGCGCGGTGACACCAGGAACAGCCCCTCCTCGAACCCGGCGATTACCAAAGAATCCGGATAATAGTAGGTCAGCAACCAACCCCACTGTTATGACGATGCTCGAGGGTCTCATAAAAAGGATAGAATCGAGGTTCCCAGAGAGAGAACTGAAGTCATGTAGGGAAAGATATCAACCTTACGCCAAAAATCGGAGAGGTGCCATGAGAAGCGATACGTCCTGAATTGATCGGAGGGAAAATTGAGGTCGAACTCCTCCAAGACTGGTGACCAGAGCTAGAACCAGCAGGCACCCAGAATCGGCGGAAATGCCCTCATCACCCGAGTACAATTTTGGCGCCGGCACTACAGATATCATAGCAGCTATGAGCGGAATCAAGGACACCAAGTGGCCAAGTCCCATATTATCCGACCCTTCACAAAGGAACCCCAACCTGGTGTGCGAATTTCACGGTACGCACGGTCATAGAACTGAAGATTGCAAGCTGCTCTGGGAGGAAATAACCGGACTAGTTAGCAAAGGATACCTCCGGGAATTTGGTGGAACCCGAGCCGCAAAATACACTCCAGGAAGAAAAACAGCTTGAAGGAGCAGAGCGAGGAAACCGCAACACATCACCCGCGCAACCGTCGGCGGGACCGATGTTCCTCAAGAACTCGTGACCAAGAATACAAGAATACCCACTGCAATGGCAGGACTAGTTGGGGGACGAATTAGAATGTCCTGATTAGATGACCCTCGGGCTAAAAAGCAAGGTAGGAATTTCGTCAGATATAACATCCTACGACTGGGTGCCGATCCTAGATGCGTACCGGTAGCACATGTAAGAAGACCTCGGTCTGGGCTGAAGCAGGCGTTCGTCGAGGACAAGGTACGCAATTCCCAACCTACTGGAAGCCTGGTACCCTCTTCTGAAAAAACTTAACTTCTACATTAACTAGTACGACCTAAGGGTCAAAACCTTGTTTTTTATGCCACTATATTTACGCTTTAACAGCGTGCTTGCTTCAAAGCTTATTGCGGGAGCTCGAGTTATAGGGTTGGCCTCCCAACGGGACCATCAAACTCGAAGGACGTTCCACCGAGTGTCAGGCCCGAACGGCTACTGAAATCTAGAATTTTCAGAGGATTTGTGGCCGACTCACGCCTGCCCCTGTGCCCCGAGTGGAGGAAGAGCCCCTGCTAAAAAATGAGCATGCCTTTATGGGTACGAACCTCGTCCCCCTACGAGGCCTCGAACGTAAAGGGGGTCGAGTTTGGCACAATTCACAAGCCACCTACGGGCGACGTAATTAGAAAACCTGTAAAAATTATGCTACCAACTAACGACGAAGCCGAGTACGAGGTTATGATCGCACGTCCGAAATCGGCCGAAGGCCAGGAGCCAAAGTCACCTTAGAAAATGTGTTCCCCTCTTAGTAGAAAATCAGACAAGTGAAGTCTCGAGGACTAAGAAGATAGAAAGCGAAGGTGCTCAAACATAGTTCGAGTCACGTCACAACACTTCAGGGAATAAACCCTGACTTGAAAATCTGAAGAGCAAAGAGGCGAGGCTGACGTCCTCACGATACTCGTCGACAGAAGTGACCTGCTCCCCTGCGAGCCAAAGCAGCTCGATTCTCACTTGGCGAACCAGTGGCATAGGTCACGCGCTCAAATCCTTACTCGACAAACCGATGCGCAAGTCATCCTGGCACCTATTCCTGATCAGAAAGATGGTCGAAACAATCTCGTCGCCGCGACCGTTCATGAAATGGAGGGCGGACATCATCGATCCTCTGCCAGCAATGCCAAGTAAAGCTAGACTTACTTTGTTTTAAAACTAACAATTTTTCAAAATGAGAAGAAGCGCAAGCCTTCGAAAAGAAAGGAGAAAAAGAAGTCATTAACTTAGTGCGGAACTGGACCCGACTTTGGCGTCACCAAAGGTCCGACCCACACGACGGATAATGACCCTGAGAGTAGGAAGCAGTACGTCGGACTCGTACTAACGGTCGGGCCGAGTCCACGAACCAAAAACCATCATTTAAAATTTGAAGAAGGAGTCAAAATATGCAAAAGGAAGGCAGATGGAGATGCCTCCCTAGATCCTATAGGCGTATCAAATAATTTCAAAATACAGCGTAGGAAAAATGCCACCCTTTCTGGTGGAAGGGTCCAAGGCCTTAACATCAGCCAAAATAGGTAGGTCAAGTGCCAGAGTCTGGCATGCTACAGAGAGTTCGGGCAATGGGGAAATAACTGCAGCCCTCGAACCTAAAAGGAAAGAGAGAGCGAGGAGCCTCGCTGGTTTGAACAGCCACCCAAAAGCAAAGTCGTCCTCCGACATTTCGGAGTCGGGGACTTAGTCTTAAGAAAGGCCATCCCGAACATTCGGAACCCTAATGATGCAGGATCGATCCAGGTTCAAGCTGGGAAGGGTCGTACCACACCCTCGAAAAAATCGGTAAAAAAATCATACATGATCAGCATCACGAAAAGCGAACAGCTTCCAAGCAACCTGAATATATCTATGCTCAAAACACTACAAGCTACTGAGGTAAGACTATGCTCACGTTTTCATTCATATGTTCCGAAATAACTTCTGCAGATACCCAGCGATAGACATCAAAACATCCGTCAGCTCCAAAAGACTCTTGGGATTCAAAATCATACGTTGCACTCTTTCCTTTGATCAGGTTTTATCCCTAAAGGGGTTGTACCGGCAAGGTTTTTAACGAGACAACGTTTATGCACTGTCCAAGGAGAACTCAATCAAGTATTCAAGGCTCCTCTCCAATCAACCTCGAATACTAGGGAGCATACCCCCCTCAAGAGGTCGCCTCTTAACAAATCGGAAAAACTACCGAAGAAAGTCTCGATAGGAAAATAATGTAACAGGCCAAACGGTCAAGAGAACCGTGCCTGCGTAGGATGATCGAGCCCTCAACAATGAAAAATATGTACATACGTACCGAATAATCAAAGGATCATCTTTTATGCAAAGCTTTGTGCTTTCAAGGGGATATCTCACCACAAGTAACGGCTTTAGAGCCAAAAAATTCCCGAACGCTCGGGGACTGACACCAAAAACACAAGTGAGGTAGTAAAATCCCGAATGGGTAACCTCGAGCCCAAAGGCACTCTAAGGGCAGTTTCAAGACCGCAAGTCCTTAAGACATAACCAAAATTATAAGTCCTACGGGAATGACCTAGATTGTAAGACCTCGAGTAAGGCATATCCAAACCATGACAAGCCCCAATCCCGATTTCTAAGCCAAGGCTATATATTCGAACTTGTAAGACCCCTAAAAAGGCATACCCTCTAATATAGATGCCGAGGATACGTCATTCGGGGGCTAAAGGCTCCGGCCAAACACAGCGACTCCGGTCGAAAGGCTCCGGCCAAATCATAAACGACTCTGGTCGATGGGCTCCGACCAAACTAATGCGATTCGGAGATGCCCGACCATCGCCATGAAATCAAATCCTTCGAAACTATTTCGGAAAAAACCAGTTAAACACGCTCTCCTCGACTTAAGAAAAAGAGCTTCGATCATTTTCATGTCAGCTCTAAACAATGGAAAGGCTTAGAAACAGTTCGGCCATAGGGAAAAACCTTCCGAGGTGCTCGTTTATCGTCACATAAGTACTCGTAATAGAGGTTCTTACCGAACCGTCGAAGAGTCGGACGAATGTAAAATCTCAAAGGCTTTAATGGGGAGGAATATAATCATACTAAAGGTCATATCGACCCAACGCGTAAGAGCCTTGGCGCCATCTTAAAGAGCCTCCGGGCTAATTCAAAACCTAAAGGGTCGATGAGCTCGAGCCGTAACCCATCTCGAAGACTGAGCCCGAAATGGTTAACTAAAAAATGCGTAAGAGCCTTGACGCCAACTTAAAGAGACTCCAGGCTAATTCAAAACCTGAGGGTCGATGAGCTCGAGTCATAATCCGACTCGAGGACTAAGCCCAAAACAGTTAACAAGAATGCCTAAGGGCAAACGCATAAGAGCCTCTGGGCCGACATCAAAAAATCTACGAGCCAGTTAGAGGTCGCATTGACCCCGCTTGAAAGCCTCAACGCCAGCCTGGAAAAGCCTCAGGGCTAATTCGAAAGACCCAAAGGTCGAAGAACACAATTCAAAACTCGATTCAGGGACTGAAACCCGAAGGACCAAATCCCTTGGCCATGGCGATCTATTGAACGTTGCAATCTAATGAAAAGGGAAAAAGCAAAAACAACAAACGATGGAAAATTAAAGGCTTCTTATATATGGAAGGATTGAAAAAGTGTATTTACAAGACTCTTGTCCAAAACCCATGCAGAGAAGAAATAAACATAACCCTAATCTACCGCCGGAGTTGTGCCTTCGACGGCCCCCTAGGAGGTCATGCCCTCAGTTATTCCAGCTCCAGCCTCAGGGTCTCCAACGACCTCTTCCCCCTCAGGGACTTCGCCTCCATCTCCATCATCTTCCGAGCCGTCGCTCGGTTCACCTTCAGAAGTAATCAAGGCGGCGACCTCCTCTTCCAGGGGCTTCACCCTCTCGATCTCGGCAGTCAGATCGATGCCCCCGACACGGATATCCTCAAGACCTGCCTCTGAGATTTCAATCGGGCATACTCCACAGCTCGGGCCAGTTGTAAATCATCCCCTTCGGACACCTTCCTAGCCTGAGATTTCGCAGCGACAACATCCTCTTTATACGAGGAAACAAGTGCCTCGTCTTCGGCTCTGGCTGCGGATAGCACGGCTGCTGACTCGGCAAGATGATCTTTATATTTATCACACTCCGCCCTCGCATCATGAATTTGATGATCGATCAAAGTCACCTTCCCCTGGAGAGTGCCTCTCTCGGTGATCACCTCACTCACGTACCGTTTGAGTTCGAGAATATCGGCACCCTGAGCTCGGATTCCTCCTTCATCAAAGCATCTTTCTTTTCAAACTGCAAACACAGCCCGGAGGGGGGTCACGACACTGTAATAAAGTGAATGTGCATACAAAAATGAAAAGAAGTTATGTTACCTTCTCAACAAGGCAAGTCCTCTCTCTAGACGTCGCCTCCAAATAAGCCTGAAGGATGTGGAGTTCCTTTTCTTTCTTGCAAAAGCGGTCCCTGAGCTCGTTAGCCTCCAAAGTAAGCCTCCTGCACTCACCCTCGTAGAAAGCCAACTCGGCTTGAAATTTGGAAAAGGTCTGGTCATAAAGCACCTTGGCCTGAAAGCACGGATGAAACAAAATAAGAAGGATGGGGATCGAAACACCTAGTAAAACTTGCAAAAGTCTACCTATTCGAAGAGTCTATCAAGATCGTTGAGAACGAATAAGGCGTCGAGTTTGGAATTCTCCTCGAACGTGGCATACAGTCTTTCAAACGCATCTCCGCTCTCAGTAAACACTCCCGCATAAGGAAATTCTCTATTTTGGGTGTCCTGCATTTGTCCCGAAGGAAAATTCGATTTTGGAGGAGAGTTGCTCACATCAATGACCATGGATAGAATAATGGGGGCCTTCCCTCGCCTCTGATGAACCTCGGGACAAGGCACCTCCGGCCATGCAACCAAGTGAATATTAACTCGGGGGGGATCCCGGCTAACATCCGTCCCGGAAATGTTGTCCGATTTTTCTCCTACAAGCTCCTCGCCCCCAGATTGGGCATCTATTGCATCAAAATCCGGCCTATATACCTCCGGCCCGATGGCCGTCGGCTTGTCAAGGTGCGGGACGGCCGGGTTTTCTCTTTCCATGGGCACCACTTCAGGACCAGTTCCTTCCCCGCTACTAGTTACGAGGCCCTCATAGACCTCGGGGGTCAAGTCCACTAAGCCAATCGAGGATCCTTTCACTTTGGCCTTCTTTGATTTCGAAGGCCCGACCGGCGAATTCTTTCTTCTCTTCTTTTCTTTGTCAGGTTTTCGGGTATCCGCTTCACCGAGCGGTGCTTCCCTCATCACAGAAGTCTATCCCAGGCCTGTACAAATGCAAAATATAACTGACGTATGCGAGGATTTGATCAGTGATGCGTCTCCAGAAAAATACAATTGCAATAAGGGAAAGGCTTTACCATGATTCTTCGCCTCCTATCGGTCCACTGACAGATCGCGCCACGCGCGCTCAACATATGGGCGAACCGAATCCAACTGGTCGATCCAGTCCGAGAGACTTTTGACCGAACCAGGGTACACCACAACAGCTGCAACAACGATAGAAGTCATTTCGTAGGGCAATTAATCCACAGGAAAAGGAAAGGCGTCCGATTAACATATGCACTTACGTTTCACATTCCACTTTTGGGGAACGACGTCCTTTCGGTCAGAATCAGGTACACAGTCCTAACTCGGACAAAGCAACACATCCATCCTCTGTCCCTAACTTTGTCAGTGCAGGCAAAAAAGGCCCTCGAGGCCCGACGTTAAAGTTTTATCAGGCCACCACGATAAAGCCGGGGGCTGTACATTCTATCAAGTGGTCAAGGGTAAAGGCATTCCTCAACCGTGTTTGTGAAATTCCTGGTCATATATACAATGCGCCAAAACGACGGATGTATCTGACCAAGGGTCACTTGGTATCGTTCGCAGAAGTCAAGGATAACAGGGTCTATTGGGGGCGACGACGGTCCCACCGGGCCAAGGGTAAATGGACAAGTATGCACACTAAGGAAATCGGCCTCGTACGTGGTAATATCTTCGTCCCGGGAAGGTATCTTGACCAGCACCAAACTCCCCCACTGGAAGTCCGCTTTCACCTTCTGGGTGTTTGAGATTAAGCTGATATACCGGGACACGAGCTCGCATCGCCCAGGCCTCGAAGAGAGTCTGTCGATTTTTAAATAGGAGGATATTATGCACGCTTTGGGGATACAATCCTCAAGACGAGGGGGTTCTGTCGCCTTCCCATTTGACAGTCGTGAAGGAGAGGAAGGCTTGTCGGTTTGGGAAATACTGGAGGAAGTCTTCGCCATTTCTTTCTTTCTGGGAATCGCGAGAAAGGGAAGAAAATTTGGTCAGAAAAGGAATACTAGAGGGAAGTAGGGAGAAAGTATTTCGAGAACTTGAAGTCACGGTAAGAAAGAAGAAGTAGAGGAAGACGTATTTGTAGAGAGTCACCGTGTGCGTTATAGAAAGCCCAAGGGGCAGTAACTGTTGCAATCAATGCTGAAGATTCTCAGTAGCTATGTGGACACAACCATTTGGGTTCACCTCTGTCTCATCAGTCGCTCCGTATGTCATGGATGAAACAATAACAGAAGTATTGAAATTTAATGTCTCTTTATTCCAAGAAACGCGGGGACTATCTATATACGGTCGAAATCGGGTTCGATCGATTTCGAGGTTTCTTATGGCATCGGGGATAGATCTGAGGAATGAATTCGAGAGGAGTTTATTGAATGACAATACCGAGGGATCGGCATGCCTCGAAACAAATAAAGGGTCGAGGCCCATCGTGGGAAAGCGCGGGATTCTCAAGGACGTATGACTAGGGCTGACAAGCGCCTGCAAAATAGTACGAGTCTATACTAGATCAATAAATAGTTGTTCCAGATGTCTTCTTTTGTAATGAATAATTATGCACTATGTCAAGGCTTCCCCTCTTATATAAAGGGGGACTTTATCATTTTTACACATGATATTCAATACAAGGAACAAGAACATTCTCTACTTTTACTCAAACATTCCCTATTGTCTCTTTATTAGTTAATTTACTTACATTTATTGTATTTCATAAATTGTTCTTCATTTTATAGTTCATTATTGATCATAAATAGAATACTTCGAGATCCATAAAGTTGTTATAGCTTCATCGGTTGTCCATCGTTAACCCCAAGCCTCGACCTCGAGGATCTACTTAGGCCAGCCCCGAACCTCCGATTGGAGGCAGGGTTTGCTTATTTTTGATTTCATATTTCTCTTACTCTGTTTGTTCGAATCACACCTAGATTCTACTACTTAACAACTAGCATTAAAATAAATCGCATATTTTTAGAACCACATAATCACATTTAATTTTAATTACCATTTTCAAGGTAAACACCACTTCCCTCAGTTACTAAAGCATATTCCATGCTACAAGATGATGAGATGAGAGACAAAGGGAAACCTCTCCAGCTCCCGGCATTTCTAATGATTATGTTTCTTTCTCTACCTCCTCTACCCCCTCAACCTATCCACTACCCTCTAGTGGGCAAAGATCCTTCAATCAGAAGATACAGTTTGAACCAATGAAACCTGGACAATCTATGATATGCAGATACTACAAAATATCAGGTCATACCATTGAAAAATGCTATAAAACTGCATGATTTTCTTGTTGATTTCAAGTTCACCAAGAACAAAAGATTATCCACATGTGTTCAATACGAGGTTCCTACTTTTGCCTCATTAACTTCATAATAGAACTGTCTTCACCTGCCAACCATGGGTTCACAATAGAGCAATATCAACGCCTGCTTACACTCCTAAAACATTCACGCATTTCTTCTGGCTTCTCCAATGATTCTCATTCTGGTAACAATCATGCTTATGACAACTTTGCAGGTTTGTTTTGCAGTTTTGCTGTTAAGTCTATTGTTTCTCATCCCTGTGCATCTTCACAATTAAGTGTTGATACATGGATTCTAGATTTAGGGGGTACTAACCAGTAATGACCCAGTTGGTCATTTTTAGAGTTGTAGCCTCGTTCCTCCATTTATTTCTCACTTTGTGCTTTATAACTATTATGTGACTTTCCGGGGTAGTTGGTTCGGGTTCGGAGAGGTTTTGGAATAGTTAAGACACTTAGTCTCAAAGCTGGAAGCTTAAGTTGAAAAGGTTGACCGGATGTTGACTTAAAACGACCATGGAATGGAGTTTTGATGGTTCTGTTAGCTCCGTTGGGTGATTTTGGACTTAGGAGCGTGTTCGGATTGTCATTTGGAGGTCCGTAGTGGAATTATACTTGAAATGACGGAAGTTGGAAATTTGGAATTTTGACCGAGAGTCGAATTTGTGGTTACCGAGCTTAGATTGGATTTATGGGAGTTGGAGTTGGTATGTGGTGTTGTTTGTTACATGTGTGCAAAATTTGGGGTCAATCGGCCGTGATTTAATAGGTTTTGGTGTCGTTTGTAGAAGTTGGAATTTCCTTAGTTCCAAAAGGCTTGAATTGGGGTATGATTCATGGTTTTGATGTTATTGTAGGTGATTTGAGGGCTCGAATAAGTTCGTATCGTATTTTATGACTTGATGGTATGTTTGGTTGAGGTCCTGGGGGCCTCGGGTGAGTTTCGGTTGGTTAACATATCAATTTTGGATTTGGAAGACTGCTGAAGAATTTCAGGTGTCCTGTTCTAGTTTCCTCCTTCGCGTTCACGATGGGAGTCCCGCGTTCACGAAGGATAGATGATGGAAGAGGAGGATATTTTCTTTGTGTTCGCGAAGAGTGGGTAGTTAGTGCATCGGGAACACGAGAAAGTGAAGGCATTCACAAAGAGGATAGGAGGCACCTAGGACTCCACACGTTTGGTTTACGCGTTCGCGTAACATAGGGCGCGTTCGTGAAACATGGAGTCAGCAAGGCATCGCGTTCGCGTATGAGGATTTTGGGAAGCATATTCATTTGTGCTATGCAAACGTGAGAAGGGGTTCACGTTCGCGAAGAAGGGATCCTAGGTAGATTTAAGCATTTCAAAAGCAAGGCTTTGGGTTGATAACACAAAATTTATTTTGGGAGCTCGGTGGGAGGCTTTTTCTTTGGAGAGTTTTTCAAGTGGGTTATTGGGGTAAGTGATTCGTACCTAGTTTTCTTTAATTTCCATGATAATGTCTTTGATTTCTTCATTTAATTAGTGATTGGGGTGGAAAAATTGGGGCAAAATGGAGGAAAGCTCTTAGGTCGAATTTTGAGATTTTGATCGAGATTTTGGTATCGGATTTGAGTAATTTTGGTATGCTTGGAATCGTGGTTGAATGGGTATTGGAATTTTCTGATCTTTACTCGATTCCGAGACGTGAACCCGTGGGCCGACTTTTGAGTTGACTTTTGATTAAGAGCTTAGTATTTCCTGTGAAATTGATTACTTTAGCTCGTGTTGATTGTATCAAATTATTTGTGTCTAGATTCGAGGCGTTCAGAGGTTGTTTCACGAGGCAAGGACGTGTTGGAGTAGAGATTTGCGCGGTTTGAGGTAAGTAACACTTCTAAACTTGGCCTTGAGGGTTCGAAACCCCGAATTATGTGTTATATGATTGGTGTTGAGGTGACGCACATGCCAAGTGATGGGTGTGTGGGCGTGCATCGTAATAACTGTGACCTGGTCGATTCCATGGAACGTATAGTGGATTTATCTTGTTGATATCCGTGTTTTCATCATGTGATAAAGTAATTAAACTGCCAATCATGCTTGAAATCATGTTTAGGCTATTGTTGGTACTATTGGGACACATAGTGGTCGTTTCCTTGTTGTTGACTTGTTGATTACATTGAAATTTGGTGCTCAGTATTTTTATTCATTGTATATCATATCTCCGTCTCCGTTGCTGTTATTGCTGTATCATATCATCATTTTTGGGTTAGTTTCACGACATTGTGAGCCCGAGAGAGAGACTAGAGAGATTGATGACTGAGTGAGTCTGAGCGCCTGATAGAGAGTGACAGTTATGGGATCAAGCTGCACGTCGTAGCATGTTTATTGGTTTATGCCTGGATCCGACTTATTATGGCGCTTGGGCTGAAAGAGCCCCTCTAGAGTCTGTATACACCCCTAGTGAGCGTCGTTGATTATATTGAGCGATGGATCTTCCCTAGACATGGATCTTGTCCGAAACATTTCTATTAGGGATGGATCTTCCCATAGGCTAGATTGGCCTTATGCAATACCGAGTGAGTGACTGTCAGTTGATGTGCACACGTGTGTATATATATATATATATATATATATATATATATATATATATATACATACATATGATGGATCTTCCTTGTTTTGGATTGGCTCTATACAGTACTTAGTGATTGAGTATTCGGAGAGTATGAGTACACGAGGCTTTCACCATGGTGCATCATATACAACATGTGCATTGGCATGTAGATGTAGAGAGGTCATACTTCTCATATCATTCAGAATTGATCTATTTTTACTTGAATTGAATTTAACTGTTGAACTTGAAAGCATGCCTACATTTCTTACTGTTATTTCTACATTGAACTGTACCTACTGAGTTCGTCACTACCTTTTAGTACAAAGGTTAGATTTGTTACTTATTGAGTTGGTTGTACTCACGCTACACCCTGCACCTCGTGTGCAGATCCAGGTGCTTCCGATCTCGGCAGTTGCTAGTTGTGGAGTCCGGATTTTCGGAGATTATCGAGGTAGCTGCTTGCCGTTCACAGACAGGGACTCTCCCTCCTTATCTTTCATTTTATATTTCAGTTTTTATTACCTAAACGCTGTATTAGACTATGTCTCTATGTAGATTCTCATGTACTCGGTGACTCCCCCGTTTTTGGGAGAGATTTTGTATTGATTATGATTTATTACTCTATTTTTAAAAAGGTTTTCTTAATTTTAATATCTTTAAAGCTTTAGCGCATTGGAAATATCTGCGTAGTCGGCTTGCCTAGTACCATGATAGGCGCCATCATGACAGATTGGTTTTGGGTCGTGACATAACCATATGAGACCTCACAAATATCTTCTTCACATTCTTCAACCACTAACTAGACTTTACTTAATTACATTACCAATTGGTTATAAAGTAAAAGTTGTTTCTACTAGGTCTTTACAACTTAGATCTAATATTGTGTTGCACAATGTTCTTGTTGTTCATTCTTTCAGTTCAACTTAATTTCAATATATCAACTTCTTTTCAACTTCATTGTATTGTAGTTCTCACTACTTCCTATTTCTTCTTACAGGGTCTTATTTGAATAGGCCACTAGGAATTGGTAAGGCTGACAATGGATTGTGTTTTCTTTATCTTGGTGATAGTCCTCTAGTTTCTTCTCTTCCATTTAATGTTTCATGTAATGTTTCAACTTCTGTTCCAACTGTTTGTCCTACTTTTAATTCTGTCAGTCCCCTTTCCATTAGTCCCTCATGTAATCCATCCCTTGATATTAATAATATCACACCTCTTTTTTTCCGATAGGGTTGGAAATTTTTTCCAATTAAAGTGACAATATCAAAATGAGATTATTTCTTTAATTTCAGAGTCACCACTTGGGATAATTTATGGTGTCCCAAGTCACCGATTTTAAATCCCAAATCGAAGAAGTTTTGACACTGTGTAAAACTCTACGAAACCAGAAGACCCGGTAAGGAATTCTGTTAACCCGGGAGAAGGTGTTAGGCATGCCCGAGTTTCGTGGTTCTAGCACGGACGATTTTAATCCTACCTGACTTAAATTGTTTGATTACTCATTTTAGGACCTGTGCATATTTTTACCTTTTACCGCTTTTAATAAATTATTCTGAGACGAGTCATGCGTACGTGTACTCATTTTATTTAGTTTGCTAAAATCATGTCACGCGTACGTGTACACAATTAATAGCCCTTAATTTTAAGATTATTTGGCCAAAGTCACGCGAACATTTACCTTGATTTTATTTTTTGAATCGGTGCTTAAATCATGTCACGCGTACGTGTACACAATTTTTCACGCTTTATTATTTAAGAAAAGTTGACCAAAATTGTTAATGCATATCTTAATTCATTCCAAATCTAACTTGTCTTATGTTTAAAATTACATCTACTTTGGACTATATGGACCGCATGAATAAGACCCATAAAACAATCAAACCCAAAGCACTTTAATTCTACACTAACGAACTTATTACTCGAACAAAACTAATTCATTTTCAGATCATCACTAGATATTGACAAAGCTGAGACGTAAAATACTGGATATTGATAATTAAACCAAACCCAGACTCTCTACACATTTAATAATTATCGACTCCCATTTATACGTTTTAGCTAATGGTTCATTTGCCTTTAATTAGTGAGAACTACCAAATGATTTAAGCAACAAAGTGTTTATCCAAATTGAACAACTTAGTATTTTAAAAAAATCGGACCAACACATTCTTTATTACCTATGGCCTATTTAAATTAAAAGCAGTTCAAAACAAATTCGGTGCAATTCTACAATTACCACAAACGCCAATCTCACATTAATCAACCAATAAAGAATGTTCACTAGCCTTGACAATTATCCAAACCATGTTATGTCACTGAATTAAAAGCTGACACTCCTTCGAGTACCAAAAATGAATTATTCCTAGTGTAGTTACCAACTAAAAACCCAAAACCCAAAACCCAAATGAACAGATCCAATTTGACAAATAGCTACCACATTTATGATAAATAGAAATTAAACTATAGCAGATTCAATACATGAAGGTGAACATTTAATATTCAATACTAAATATCCCAATAGGTACTGCTGAAATACCAGAATCATCATCTAAAAAACAGTTAAAAAAGAAGTTAGATAAGGAACTGAACGTTAAAAAATGAAACTCAAAATAAGGAGGTTCATTGACTTTCAGCATATATGTATCTCCCACGTAGCATGTTTACATTCCATTTTGCTACTCAAAGCTCAAGATTGTACCTGATTTACAGCAAAATAAGCAAAATAAACAAGGAGATGAGCTTTGGAATCAGCAGTGAAGCAGCATAATACAACAGAGAAACCACAGAAAAATCCCAGAAATCCTTTCAAATTCAAACTCAGTTTCAAAATATCAGTATAAACCCAGAAAGCCACACTTCATGAACCCTTTTTTTTTTTATGAATGAGACTAAGAAAAACTTAGGTGAAATTTGCTGTTAGAACAACTTTTTGGAATGAGGAAGAAAAGGGATTTTTCAGAGCAATTTTCAGATCCTCCCCTCTATGAGTAAGGGTTGCCTTTTATATATGAAAATCCCCACCCTCTCTCCCTTGTGCCTTCCCTAAATTTTAGGGATAAGGGGAATCTTTTTCAACTGAAATTTTTATAGTTGTTCAAGTCTAGAAACTTCTTAGCATTTATCTGAAATTCCTTTATTTTCTTACTTCCAATTCAAACCCTTAAGTTCTGTTTGTTACACTTCTCACCCCAAAATCTTTTGCCTAGGACTAAAAACTCCACAACTTCAGTAACCAAATATGATAAAAGCAACGCTGTAACAGATGCACAGACTAAAGCATGTGATCAAAATTTCCATCATCAACTAAATGTAAGACTAATCTATAATTAACAAACATATTTTAATCATGTTAATCTATTAATGTCTTCTAACGCCTAGATAGATAATTAATCAAGAAAACAAATGCAAACTAAAACAACTATGCTATGCCGATTAACCCTAACCCATGCCCTTAAACAATTAATCAAGGAAACCAAATCAGAAACTTAATATGAACAAAGAAAAAAAAAATGAAACAAATCATTAAGCTAAAACGAGGCGGAATCAGTGACGAAAAAAACAAAAAAAAAGAAGAAAAAACAAGAAAAAGGAGGAGAGATACTTGTTCTAATCGGGATGAGTCGACGAATCGAGACGACTTGACGAGAGACGATGATTGGACTGTTGACGGCGAAGTGGCCGGAATCCGACGAATCTCGAACGAACCACGACTAACAATAATCAATTGTTCTTTAGCAAGAACAATTGTTTACTGTAAGTCTTGATTCATATCGAGCTTTGGACGAACAAAGTCGGATTGGGGCGGCTTAGGTTATTTTTTGAAATTTCAGATCTGAAATTGAGGACAATGGGCGAGGATTTTGGAGAAATAGATAGAGGAATCTGGGAGGTTGTGGGGGTTGTATGGTGTAATTTTGGGGGTGATTGGAGGTGTGCCGCCGCGTGGGGCGATTTTCGGCGACGGCCGGCAGTGGCAGACGGTTGCGGGTAAGAGAGTGGTGAGAGAGACGAATTGGGGGGAGGGGGATCTAGGGTCTGGGGTATTGTTAGAATACTTAAAAAGGGAGGGGGGAGAGGAATTAGTTCCCAACCGTTGGATATCAACGATTGGGATCTAATTGAGTGAAACAACGTCGTTTCAAGGGGAAGGGGGTGAACCGGGCAGGGGTTGGGCCAGGGGGGAAACGGACCGCTGAGGGGGAATTAGGCCCAAACCAGCCTTAACCACAACCCTTTTATTTCTTTTCCTTTCTTTTTAATTGCTTTTAAATCTAATTAAACTAATTAAAATCCTAAAAAAAAATCTTAAAATCCATGACTTAGATTCTAAATTGTAGAATTAGATTAGCTATCTATTTCTGATATCAAAGTAATTAATTGTTTAAAATCCATTAAAGACAAATACTAATTTAATGACTATAAGCTAAATACGTAGAAATGGCCACTTTTGATTTTCGTTTTAATAATGCAATTAGCTCAGTCACTTAAATCCTAAAAATACAATTAAGATATAGAAATGCTATGCAATGAAAAATGTTGAATATTTTTTTGGTATTTTTCTTAATTTCTAAATATTAAAATGCACTAAATACAAAAAAAACATTAGCCAGAAAATCCTAAAATTTTTTATAAAAATTAAAATGACCTAAAACTCTATTTTGTGACTTCTGTAGGAGTATTATCGCTCGGGGAAAAATCACATGCTCATAGCTGCCCCTCTTTGCTCGGAAACACGAAAGGTTTTCGGACAAAGATAAAGTGAGCGAATACAAGCGATTTTTTCCGGTTTGGACACTCCATGGGAAGCGCTTTAAATTTTTTTGACCGAACCATGCTTCCGAAGATGCCAACATATCCTTGGCTATAAAGGAATTAGGTCAGTGTAGTTTTGGAAGTTTTGGTAGCTGGGACTACCGAGAAGCTGTGATTTCACTATTGTTGTTGCTGTTATTATTTGAGGATCTCCTTAATACACCGAAATCAGACTGAAAAGAAACTAAATATGTCTATCAACTATGAGTTACAAGATTCCTATCCTTAAATTATCCAGACTCGAACTTGGATCTTCTACAGCTCTATCATGCATCTTGAACCGTTGACTCGCACTCTTGAGGCGAGCTTCCGTTACGTCTAACTGAAATTGATCCTATTCTTCAGGCGGGTTCCTGTTGTTATCTTGAACTTGAACTTACTTCTGAAATGAATTCCCTCGTTCTTCAGGTGGGCGTCTGATGACCTAAACTTGAAATAAATTCCCTCGTTCTTCAGGGGGGCGCCTGATGATTTAAACTTGAAATAAATTCCCTCGTTCTCCAGGTGGGCGCCTGATGCCTTAAACTTGAAATGAATTCCCTCGTTCTTCAGGGGGGCGCCTGATGATTTAAACTTGAAATAAATTCCCTCGTTCTCCAGGTGGGCGCCTGATGCTAAAGACTTGAAATAGATTCCCTCGCTCTCCAGGTGGGCGCCTGATGCCTTAAACTTGAAATGAATTCCCTCGTTCTTCAGGTGGGAGGATGACTTAAACTTGAAATAAATTCCCTCGTTCTTCAGGTGGGCTCCTGATGCTAAAGACTTGAAATAGATTCCCTCATTCTCCAGGTGGGCGCCTGATGACTTAACTTGAAATGAATTCCCTCGTTGTCCAGGTGGGCGCCTGATGACTTAAACTTGAAATAAATTCCCTCGTTCTTCAGGTGGGCGCCTGATGACTTAACTTGAAATGAATTCCCTCGTTTTCCAGGTGGGCGCCTGATGACATAACTTGAAATGTATTACCTCGTTCTCCAGGTGGGCTCCTGATGACTTAACTTGAAATGAATTCCCTCGTTGTCCAGGTGGGCGCCTGATGACTTAAACTTGAAATAAATTCCCTCGTTCTTCAGGTGGGCGCCTGATGACTTAACTTGAAATAAATTCCCTCGTTCTCCAGGTGGGCGCCTGATGCCTTAAACTTGAAATGAATTCCCTCGTTCTTCAGGTGGGCGCCTAATGACTTAAACTTGAAATAAATTCCTTCGTTCTCCAGGTGGGCGCCTGATGCCTTAAACTTGAAATGAATTCCCTTTTTCTTCAGGTAGGCGTCTGATGACTTAAATTTGAAATAAATTCCCTCATTCTTCAAGTAGGATCCTGATGCTAAAGACTTGAAATAGATTCCCCCCTTCTCCAGGTGGGCGCCTGATGATTTAACTTGAAATAAGTTCCCTCCTTCTCCAGGTGTGCGCCTGATGATTTAACTTGAAATAAGTTCTCTCGTTCTCCAGGTGGGCGCCTGATTACTTATACTTGAAATAAATTCCCTCATTCTCCAGGTGGGCGCCTAATGATAAAGATTTGAAATAGATTCCCTCGCTCTCCAGGTGAGCGCCTGATGACTTAAACTTGAAATAAATTCCCTCATTCTCCAGGTGGGCGCCTGATGACTTAGAGTTGAAATAAATTCCCTCATTCTCCAGGTGGGTGCCTGATGATAAAGAATTGAAATAGATTCCCTCACTCTCTAGGTGGGCGCCTTATGATAAAGACTTGAAATAGATTCCCTCATTCTCCAAGTGGGCGTCTGCTGCTAAAGACTTGAAATAAATTCCCCTGTTGTCCAGGTGGGCACCAGCAATCACAACAAAACAAACGAAACAAAGAAAATTTTCTGCCTCAGTTTATACCAAGAACATTTTTGAGTGTTAGTTGAATCCCATTTTGCAGGAGGGTTCCGAAAACTTAAAACCTAAATCCCATTATCCAGGCGGGTCTTGAAAACTTAAAACCTAAATCCCATTATCCAGGAGGGTCCTGAGAACTTAAACTAATCCCATTATCCAGGAGGATCCTGAGAACTTGACAACTAAATCCCATTATCCAGGAAGGTCCCGAAAACTTAAAACTAATCCCATTATCCAGGAGGGTCATGAAAATTTAAAACCAAATCCCATTATCCAGGAGGGTCCTGCTAATTTAAAACCAAATCCCATTATCCAGGAGGGTCCTGAGAATTTGAAAACTAAATCCCATTATCTAGGAGGATCCTGAGAATTTAAAACTCAATCCCATTCTCCAGGAGGGTCCTGAAATTTTGAAAACTAAATCCCATTATCCAGGAGGTTCCTGAGAATTTGAAAACTAAATCCCATTATCCAGGAGGGTCCTGAGAATTTAAAACTAAATCCCATTATCCAGGAGGGTCCTGGAAATTTGAAAACTAAATCCCATTATCCTGGAGGGTCCTGAGAATTTAAAACTAAATCCCATTATCCAGGAGGGTCCTGAGAATTTGAAACTAAATCTCATTATCCAGAAGGGTTCTGAAGATTTGAAAACTAAATCCCATTATCCAGGAGGGTCCTGAAAATTCAAAATGAACTTATCTGGAAATGCTTTCCTCATAGAGTATTCCTTCATAGCAAAGCAAAATTTCTTGCCCCTGTTTCATTCAAAGAAAATTTTGTCAGTTTAATACGTGGTGGTTAGTTTATGGCATCCTTGCTGAAAGTATCTGCTTCTGCCACTACCATGCTTCATTCTGATTAGCTGCCTTGGCTACCAAAGAACTGTTTGACCTTTTGACCGAACCTTGATCACATGAATCCTCTGTATCTGAATCCATTACCCTCTCTTTTTATATTGCCCCTTTATTTAGGCAACTGTTGAACATCTGTATTTCCTCGAACTTTCAAACCACCCTATCACCCGAACTTCCGTTATCACCTCATTGGTTATTCTGAATCATGTCACCTGTGATGGACTTTGGCCTAAGTTCGTCTTGCGCAATCGAAAAGCTGGTAGTAGGCTTTGCAATCCTTTCTTGCTTGCTTGACACAGACTTACTTGATATGGACTCAGAAAAATAAATGAAGAAAACGAAGCGAAGCCGTAAAGGAGAAGTAAAGAAGAAAATTTGAACAAAGATGACTATTTTGAGAAGAGTGGAGGAGGGACTTATCTGAGTAAAGCAGCTGGCTCCGTTGATCATGACATGCATTTCAGATTGATCAGCCTAATCCATCCTACCAATCGTATTTCAACTCAATGCCACGTCTTCATTCCTCAAAAACTGGGACTTCCATAATCCAATCCCTCTATGAAATCATGAACCTCACTCGGCTCGCAGTGCCCCGAAGGGCTTTCACCAGCAAACCTCTCTCATTTGTTCATCTTGGAGCTCACTGTCGCCTTACGGTGCCCGCGAGGGTTTTCACCAATAAGACTCTCTTCTTTTAAATTTTCTCCTCTCACCATCACCTTACGGTTCCCGTGAGGGTTTTCACTAATAAGACTCTCTCATTTTAATTTTTCTCACCTCACCATCGCCCTACGGTGCCCGTTAGGGTTCTCTCCGATATGACTCTCTCATTTTATCCATTTTCCTTGTGTTCATGAGCAAAGTGTTGCCCCCTATCTTGCTTGACTCGGAATTCTCAAAGATTGATCAGAAGGTTTTTCTTTGGACCGTAATGTAGGTTTTTGGACAAGGCTAGAAAGAAAGGGTGGCATGAAGGCTCAAAATAATTTAAGATGAAAAGGTTGAAAATTACAACTTTGAAATCAGATCTTTTGCAAAACCAACTTCTGCTCCAGTTTTTTTGGGTCTGGGGAATTTTGGATTTTCATTTGAGGGGACCGAACCGTGTAATGCCTACGTATCCTTAATAGGAATCAGGCCGAACGTAGTTCAAACATAAGAGTTTCTTTGTTTGTGTTACTTTTTCTTTTCCTCTTTCTTTTCTCTTCTTTTTTCTTTTTTTTTCTTTTTCTCTTTATATATATATATATATATATATATATATATATATATATATATATATATATATATATATATATATATATATATTATTTTTTTACTTTACTTTTTCTTCTTCTTTTTCTCCGTTTCTAGGCTCTACTTCTGATTCCATAAAAGGGGTATAAAGGAAGCAAATAAGTCTCAAAAAGGGTAGCAAAGGATAAAAGTGTTTAGATAGCTGAATAAAATGCCTTCTTCATTCCAATCTTTAAAACATGCCAAATACAAATAAAGCAATTGAAGACAAACCAAAGAAATCATACGTAATATCTCTTGACTGCATCAGAATTAACGGCCATATCTACACATTTGCCTTCTATATCTGTCAAATACAAAGCGCCATTGGGCAACACTCTTGTTACAATGAAAGGCCACTCCAGTTTGGGGCAAACTTGCCTTTAGCTTCATCCTGATGTGGAAGGATGCGTCTCTATACTTGATGGCCCACTTCAAATTTCCTGGGACGCACCTTTTTGTTGTACGCTCGTGCCATTCTCTTCTGGTACAATTGGCCATGACATATTGTCGCTAATCCTTTCTCATCAACAAAGTTGAACTGCTCTAATCGGGCCTTGACCCATTCATCGTCATCAATATCAGCTTCAGCAACAATCCGAAGGGACGGAATCTCAACTTCTGCAGGTATAACTGCCCCAGTTCCATATACCAGCAAATAAGGAGTTGCGCCTATTGAAGTGCGAACAGTAGTGCGATAGCCTAGCAAAGCAAAAGGCAACTTTTCATGCCACTACCTGAAACCCTGCACCATCTTACAGAGTATCTTCTTTATGTTCTTGTTAGCCGCCTCAACCGCTTCATTTGCCTTGGGGCGATACAGAGTGGAATTTCAATGCATAATCTTAAAATGTTGGCATACCTCTTTCATCAGATGACTGTTGAGATTAACAGCATTGTCTGTGATGATTACCTTGGGGATTCCGACACGGCAAATGATATTCGAATGAACAAAATCCACCACTGCCTTCTTGGTCACATATTTGAAAGTCACAGCTACAACCCACTTGGTGAAATAATCAATGGCCACCAGAATAAACTTGTGCCCGTTCGATGCTGCCGGCTCAATTGGTCCAATTACATCCATTCCCCAAGCAACAAAGGGCCAAGGTGCAGACATTGTGTGCAACTCAGATGGCGGAGAATGAATCAGATCACCGTGCACGTGGCATTGATGGCATTTGCATACAAAGCTGATGCAATCTCGTTCCATGGTAAGCCAATAATAACCTGGCCGAAGAATTTTCTTTTCCAAAACATATCCGCTCATATGCGGCCCGCAAACTCCGGAGTGCACTTCGTCCATAATGGTCGAAGCCTGTTTAGCATCTATGCACCTCAACAGTCCAAGATCTGGAGTTCTTTTTTACAAAATTCCTCCGCTCAAGAATAAACCACTAGCTAGACGTCGAATGGTTCTCTTTTGATCGCCTGTGGCCTGTACCGGATATACCCACAACTTGATGTACTCCCTGATGTCATGGAACTAAGGTTCACCATCAAATTCCTCTTCAACCGCATTACAGTAGGAATGCTGATCACGAACTTGAATATGCAAAGGGTCGACATAAGCCTTACCCGGATAGTGTAACATTGATGCCAGAGTAGCCAAGGTGTCGGCAACCTCATTATGGATCCTAGGAATATGCCTGAACTCTACTGACCTGAATCGTTGTCAAAGATCATGCAGACATTGCTGATATGGTATGAGCTTCCAATCCCGAGTCTCCCATTCTCCCTGAATCTGGTGCACCAACAGATCTGAATCTCCCAAAACCAATACTTCCTGAACTCCCATGTCTACTGCTAACCTCAAACCCAGAATGCATGCCTCGTACTCAGCCATGTTGTTGGTACAATAAAAACGAAGTTGGGTTGTTACAGGGTAGTGATGCCCTATTTCCGAGATGAGTATTGCCCCTATTCCAACACCTTTCATGTTAGCGGCTCCTTCAAAGAAGAGTTTCCAACCGTGATTTTCTTCCCGCTCAACCTTGTCAATATGCATCACCTCTTCGTTAGGAAAATAAGTCTTCAATGGTTCATACTCTTCATCTACTGGGTTCTCGGCCAGGTGATCAGCCAAAGCTTGGGCTTCATCGCGGTCCAAGTTACATAGATGATGTCAAACTCTGTGAGTAAAATCTGCCACTTTGCAAGTCTTCCTGTGGGCATAGGCTTCTGAAAGATATACTTTAGAGGATCCATGCGATAAATTAGGTAAGTAGTGTAGGATGACAGATAATGCTTCAACTTTTGTGCCACCCAGGTCAAGGCGCAACATGTCCTTTCAAGGAGAGTATACTTGACCTCGTAAGAAGTGAACTTCTTGCTGAGGTAATAAATGGCTTGCTCCTTCTTGCCAGTGATGTCGTGCTGGCTCAACACACAACCAAATGAATTATCCAGGACTGTCAAATAGAGAATTAAAGGTCTCCCCGGCTACGGTGGGACCAACACATGTGGGTTTGACAAGTATCCCTTGATTTTATCAAATGCTTCCTGACACTCATCAGTCCATTTGACTGCGACATCCTTCTTCAGCAGCTTAAGGATGGGCTCACAAGTTGTTGTGAGTTGAGTAATAAACCTGATGATGTAGTTTAGCCGTCCGAGCAAACTCATCACCTAAGTTTTATTCTTTGGTGGTGGAAATTCTTGGATGGCTTTGATCGTTGACGGATCCAGCTCAATACCCCGTCGACTGACTATGCATCCCCAGCGAAGTCGTCAGAGCTGTCACACCTCCCTTTTCCCGATAGGGGTGGGGATTTTTTCCAATTAAAGTGACAATATCGAAATAAGATTGTTTCTTTAATTTCAGAGTTTCCACTTGGGATAATTTATGGTGTCCCAAGTCACCAGTTTTAAATCCCAAATTGAGGAAGTTGACTATGTGTAAAAGTCTTCGAAACAAGAAGACCGAGTAAGGAATTCTGTTAACCCGGGAGAAAGTGTTAGGCACTCCCGAGTTCCGTTGTTCTAGCACGGTCGCTTTTAATCCTACCTCACTTAAATTGTTTGATTACTCATTTTTAGGACATGTGCATATTTTTACCTTTACCGGTTTTAAGAAATTATTCTGAGACGAGTCACGCGTACGTGTACTCATTTTATTTAGTTTGCTAAAATCATGTGACGCATACGTGTAAACAATTAATAGCCCTTAATTTTAAGATTATTTGGCCAAAGTCACGCGAACGTGTACCTTAGTTTTATTTTTTGAATCGGCGATTAAATCATGTCACGTGTACGTGTACACAATTTGTCACGCTTTATTATTTAAGATTAGTTGACCAAAATTGTTAATGCATAGCTTAATTCATTCCAAATCTAACTTGTCTTATGTTTAAAACTACATCTACTTTGGACTATATGGCCCGCGTGAATAAGACCCATAAAACAATCAAACCCAAAGCACTTTAATTCTACACTAACGAACTCATTACTCAAACAAACCTAATTAATTTTCAGATCATCACTAGATATTGACAAAGCTGGGACGTAAAACACTGGATATTGACAAATAAACCAAACCCAGGCTCTCTGCACGTTTAATAATTATGGACTCCTATTTATACCATTTAGCTAATGGTTCATTTGCCTTTAATTAGTGAGAACTACCAAATGATTTAAGCAACAAAGTGTTTATCATAATTGAACAACTTTGTATTTTACAAAATTTGGACCAACACATTCTTTATTACCTATGGCCTATTTCAATTAAAAGCAGTTCAAAAAACATTCGGTGCGATTATGCAATTACCACAAATGCCAATCTCACATTAATCAACCAATAAAGAATGTTCACTAGCCTTGACAATTATCCAAACCATGTTATATCACTGAATTAAAAGCTGACAATCCTTCGAGTACCAAAAATTTCAATTGTAATTACCAACTTAAAACCCAAAACCCAAATGAACAGATCCAATTTGACAAATAGCTACCACATTTATGATAAATAGAAGTTAAACTACAGCAGATTCAATACATGAAGGTGAAACATTGAATATTCAATATTAAATATCCCAATAGGTGCTGACTGAAATAGCAGAATCATCATCTAAAAACAGCTAAAAAAGAAGTTAGATAAGGAACTGAACGTTAAAAAATGAAACTCAAAATAAGGAGGTTCATTGACTTTCAGCATATATGTATCTCCCACATAGCATGTTTACATCCCATTTGCTACTCAAAGCTCAAGATATGTACCTGATTTACAGCAAAATAAACAAGGAGATGCGCTTTGAAATCAGTAGTGAAGCAGCAAAATATAGTAGAGAAACCACAGAAAAATCCCAAAAATCTTTTTAAATTCAAACTCAGTTTCAAAATATCAGTATAAACCCAGAAAGCCACACTTCATGAACCCTTTTTTTTATTTTATGAATGAGACTAAGAAAATCTTAGGTAAATTTTGCTATTAGAACAACTTTTCGGAATGAGGAAGAAAAGGGAATTTTCAGAGCAATTTTCAGGTCCTCCCCTCTGTGAGTAAGGGTTGACTTTTATATATGAAAATCCCCACCCTCTCTCCCATGTACTTTCTCTAAATTTTAGGGATAAGGGGAATCTTTTTCAACTGAAATTTTTACAGCTGTCCAAGTCTAGAAACTTCTTAGCATCTATTTGAAATTCTTTTATTTTCTTACTTCCAATTCAAACCCTTAAGTTCTGTTTGTTACACTTCTCACCCCAAAATCTTTCGCCTAGGACTAAAAACTCCACAACTTTAGTAACCAAATATGATAAAAGAAACGTTGTAACAGATGCACAGACTAAAGCATGTGATCAAACTTTCCATCATCAACTAAACGTGTGACTAATCTATAATTAACAAACATCTTTTAATCATGTTAATCAATTAATGTCTTCTAACACCTAGCTAGATAATTAATCAAGAAAACAAATTCAAACTAAAACAATTATGCTATGCCGATTAACCCTAACCCATGCCCTTAAACAATTAATCAAGAAAACCAAATCAGAAACTTAATATGAACAAAGAAGAAAAACAAATGAAACAAATAATTAAGCTAAAACGAGCCAGAATCAGTGACGAAAAAAAACAAAAAAACAAAGAAAAAACAAGAAAAAGGAGGAGAGATACTTATTCTAACCGGGATGAGTCGACGAATCGAGACGACTTGACGAGAGACGACGATTGGATTGTTGACGGAGAAGTGGCCGGAATCCGGCAAATCTCGAACAAACCAAGACTAACAATAATCAATTGTTCTTTGTCAAGAACAATTGTTACCGTAAGTCTTGATTCATATCGAGCTTTGGAAGAACGAAGTCGGGTTGGGGCGACTTAGGTTATTTTTTGAAATTTTAGATCTGAAATTGAGGACAATGGGCGAGGATTTTGGAGAAATAGATAGAGGAATCTGGTTTAGGAGGATGTGGGGGTTGTATGGTGTAATTTTAGGGGTGATTGTAGGTGTGACACCGCCGTGGGGCAATTTTTGGCGTCGACCGGCGGTGGTTGACGGTGGCAGACGGTTGAGGGTAAGAGAGAGATGAGAGAGACGAATTTGGGGGGGGGGGGGGGTTTAGGG
>ML256401.1:0-32897 GCA_005239495.1 Nicotiana undulata | reverse complement strand
GGGGGGGGGGGATCTAGGGTCTGGGAGGTGGGGTATTGTTAGGACACTTAAAAAGGGGGGGGGGGGAGGAAATAGTTCCCTACCGTTGGATCAACAAAAATCAACGATTGGGGTCTAATTGAGTGAAACAACGATGTTTCAAGGGGTAGGGGTGGACCGGGCAGGGGTTGGGCCAGGGGGAAAATGGGCTGCTGAGGGGGAATTCGGCTCAAACCAGCCTTAACCACAACCCTTTTGTTTCTTTTCCTTTCTTTTTAATTGCTTTTAAATCTAATTAAACTAATTAGAATCCTAAAAAAAATCTTAAAATCCCTTACTTAGATTCTAAATTGTAGAATTAGATTAGCTATCTATTTCTGACATCAAAGTAATTAATTATTTAAAACCCATTATAGACAAATACTAATTTAATGACTATAAGCTAAATCGTAGAAATGGCCACTTTTGATTTTCGTTTTAATAATACAATTAGCTTAGGCACTTAATCCTAAAAATACAATTAAGATATAGAAATTCTATGCAATGAAAAATGTTGAACATTTTTTGGTATTTTTCTTAATTTTTAAAATTAAAATGCACCAAATGCAAAACAAAACATTAGCCGGAAAATCCTAAAAAATTCTATAAAAATTAAAATGACCTACAAATCTATTTTGTGACTTTTGTAGGAGTATTATCGCTCGGGAATAAATCACATGCTCACAGTTGCCTCTCATTGCTCGGAAACACGAAAGATTTTCGGGCAAAGATAAAGTGAGTGAATACGAGCGATTTTTTTCCCGTTTGGATACTCCATGGAAAGTGCTTTGAAAACATTTGACCGAACCTTGCTTCCGAGGTTGCCTACATATCTTTGGCTATAAAGGAATCAGGTCAGTGTAGTTCTGAAAGTTTTGGTAGCTGGGACTATTGAAAAACTGTGATTTCACTGTTGTTGTTGCTGTTATTACTTGTTGAGCTCCTTGTTACACCGAAATCAGACTGAAAAGAAACTAAATATGTATATCAACTATGAGTTACAAGATTCCTATCCTTATATTATCCAGACTCGAACTTGTATCTTCTACAGCTCTATCATGCATCTTGAACCGTTGACTCGCACTCTTGAGGCGAGCTTCCGCTACGTCTAATTGAAATTGACCCTATTCTTCAGGTGGGTTCCTGCTAGTATCTTGGACTTGAACTTACTTCTGAAATGAATTCCATCGTTCTTTAGGTGGGCGCCTGATGACTTAAACTTGAAATAAATTCCCTCGTTCTTCAGGTGGGCGCCTCATGATTTAAACTTGAAATGAATTCCCTCGTTCTTCAGGTAGGCGCCTGATGACTTAAACTTGAAATAAATTCTCTCGTTCTTCAAGTGGGCGCCTGATGCTAAAGACTTGAAATGGATTCCCTCCTTCTCCAGGTGGGCGCCTGATGACTTAACTTGAAATAAATTCCCTCATTCTCCAGGTGGGCGCCTGATGACTTAACTTGAAATGAATTCCCTTGTTTTCCAGGTGGGTGCCTGATGACTTAACTTGAAATGAATTCCATCGTTCTCCAGGTGGGCTCCTGAAGACTTAAACTTGAAATGAATTCCCTCGTTCTCCAGGTGGGCGCCTGATGCCTTAAACTTGAAATGAACTCCCTCGTTCTTAAGATGGGTGCCGATGACTTAAACTTGAAATAAATTCCCTCGTTCTTCAGGTGGGCGCCTGATGCTTAAGACTTGAAATAGATTCCCTCATTCTCCAAGTGGGCGCCTGATGACTTAACTTGAAATGAATTCCCTCGTTCTCCAGGTGGGCGCCTGATGACTTAAACATTAAATAAATTCCCTCGTTCTTCAGGTGGGCGCCTGATGACTTAAACTTGAAATAAATCCCCTCGTTCTCCAAGTGGGCTTCTGATGCCTTAAACTTGAAATGAATTCCCTCGTTCTTCAGGTGGGCGCTTGATGACTTAAACTTGAAATAAATTCCCTTGTTCTTCAGGTGGGAGCCTGATGCTAAAGACTTGAAATAGATTCCCTCCTTCTCCAGGTGGGCGCATGATGACTTAACTTGAAATAAATTCCCTCGTTCTCCAGGTGGGCGCCTCATGACTTAGACTTGAAATAAATTCCCTCATTCTCCAGGTGGGCGCCTGATGACTTAAACTTGAAATAAATTCCCTCATTCTCCAGGTGGGCCCCTGATGATAAAGATTTGAAATAGATTCCCTCGTTCTCCAGGTGGGCGCCTGATGACTTAGACTTGAAATAAATTCCCTCATTCTCCAGGTGGGTGCCTGATGATTTAGACTTGAAATAAATTCCCTCATTCTCCAGGTGGGCGCCTGATGATAAAGACTTGAAATGGATTCCCTCATTCTCCAGGTGGGCGCCTGATGATAAATACTTGAAATAGATTCCCTCATTCTCCAGGTGGGCGTCTGATGCTTAAGACTTGATATAAATTCCCTTGTTCCCCAGGTGGGCGCCTGCAAACACAACAAAACAAACGAAAAAAAGAAAATTTTCTGCCCCGGTTTATACCAAGAACATTTGTGAGTGTTAGTTGGATCCCATTTTGCAGGAGGGTTCCAAAAATTTAAAACCTAAATCCCATTATCCAGGAGGGTATTGAAAACTTAAAACCTAAATCCCATTATCCAGGAGGGTCCTGAGAACTTATACTAATCCCATTATCCAGGAGGGTCCTGAGAACTTGACAACTAAATCCCATTATCCAGGAAGGTCCCGAAAACTTAAAACTAATCCCATTATCCAGGAGGGTCATGAAAATTTAAAACCAAATCCCATTATCCAGGAGGGTCCTGCTAATTTAAAACTAAATCCCATTATCCAGGAGGGTCCTAAGAATGTGAAAACTAAATCCCATTATCCAGGAGGGTCCTGAGAATTTAAAACTAAATCTCATTATCCAGGAGGGTCCTGAGAATTTGAAAACTAAATCCCATTATCCAGGAGGGTCCTGAGAATTTAAAACTAAATCGCATTATCCAAGAGGGTCCTGAGAATTATAAACTAAAACCCATTCTCCAGGTGGGCGTCTGATGCTTAAGACTTTATATAAATTCCCTCGTTCTCGAGGTGGGTGCCTGCAATCACAACAAAACAAACGAAACAAAGAATATTTTCTGCCCCAGGTTATACCAAGAACGTTTGTGAGTGTTAGTTGGATCCCATTTTCCAGGAGGGTTCGAAAACTTAAAACCTAAACCCCATTATCCAGGAGGGTATCGAAAACTTAAAACCTAAATCCCATTATCCAGGAGGGTCCTGGGAACTTGAAAACTAAATCTCATTATCCAGGAATGTCCTGAAAACATAAAACTAATCCCATTATCTAAGAGGGTTATGAAAATTTAAAACCAAATCCCATTATCTAGGAGGGTCCAGAGAATTTAAAACTAAATCCCATTATCCAGGAGGGTCCTGAGAATTTGAAAACTAAATCCCATTATCCAGGAGGGTCCTGAGAATTTGAAACTAAATCCCATTCTCCAGGTGGGCGTCTGATGCTTAAGACACTATATAAATTCCCTCGTTCTCCAGGTGGGCGCCTGCAATCACAACAAAACAAACGAAACAAAGAAAAAAAATTTCCCCAGTTTATACCAAGAACATTTGTGAGTGTTAGTTGGATCCCATTATCCAGGAGGGTCATGAAAATTTAAAACCAAATCCCATTATCCAGGAGGGTCCTGCTAATTTAAAACCAAATCCCATTATCCAGGAGGGTCCTGAGAATTTGAAAACTAAATCCCATTATCTAGGAGGATCCTGAGAATTTAAAACTCAATCCCATTCTCCAGGAGGGTCCTGAAATTTTGAAAACTAAATCCCATTATCCAGGAGGTTCCTGAGAATTTGAAAACTAAATCCCATTATCCAGGAGGGTCCTGAGAATTTGAAAACTAAATCCCATTATCCAGGAGGTTCCTGAGAATTTGAAAACTAAATCCCATTATCCAGGAGGGTCCTGAGAATTTGAAAACTAAATCCCATTATCCAAGAGGGTCCTGAGAATTTAAAACTAAATCTCATTATCTAGGAGGGTCCTGAGAATTTAAAACTAAATCGTATTATCCAAGAGGGTCCTGAGAATTTGAAACTAAATCCCATTATCCAGGAGGGTCCTGAATATTTGAAAACTAAATCCATTATCCAGGAGGTTCCTGAAAATTTAAACTGAACTTATCTGGAAATGCTTTCCTCATAGAGTATTCCTTCATAGCAAAGAAAAATTTCTTGCCCCTGTTTCATTCAAAGAAAATTTCGTCAGTTTAATACGTGGTGGTTAGTTTGTGGCATCATTGCTGAAAGTATATGCTTCTTCCGCTACCATGCTTCATTCTGATTAGCTGCCTTCGCTACCAAAGAACTCTTTGACCTTTTGACCGAACCTTGATCACATGAATCCTCTGTATCTGAATCCCTTACCCTCACTTGTTATATTGCCCCTTTATTCAGGCAACTATTGAACCTCTGCATTTCCTCGATCTTCCGAACCATCCTATCACCCGAACTTCCGTTATCACCTCATTGGTTATTCTGAATCATGTTACCTGTGATGGACTTTGGCCTAAGTTCTCCTTGCGCAATCAAAAAGCTGGTAGTAGGCTTTGCAATTCTTTCTTGCTTTCTTGACACAGACTTACTTGATATGGACTCGGAAAAATAAATGAAGAAAATGAAGCAAAGCGACTTCGTAAATGAGAAGTAAAGAAGAAAATTTGAACAAAGATGACTATTTTGAGAAGAGTGGAGGAGGGACTTATCTGAGTGAAGCAGCTGGCTCCATTGATCATGAAATGCATTTCGGATTGATCAGCCTAATCCATCCAACCAATCGTATTTCAACTCAATGCCACATCTTCATTCCTCAAAATTGGGACTTCCATAATCCAATCCCTCTGTGAAATCATGAACCTCACTCGACTCGCAGTTCCCCGAAGGGATTTCACCAGCGAACCATCTCTCTCGATTGGAGTAACAAGGTCGACCTTGTGATGAGCTTGAAATTAATGACAGTTTCCCCAATGAGCAACTTCTTTCTATGTCAATGCAACAAATGCCATGGTTCGTGGACATTGCCAACTATCTTGTCACTGGTGTTTTTTCTTTTGAGCTCTCTTCTAACCAAAGGAAGAAGCTTAGGAGGGATAACATGGATTTCTATTGGGATGAACCATACTTATTCAAGATTTGCACTGACGGGGTCATCCGACGATGTGTACCGGAAGAAGAACAAAGGTCGATTCTTGAATCTTGCCACTCCTCACCTTATGGTGGTCATCATGGAGGGGCAATGACTGCCTCAAAGGTGTTGAGCTGTGGTTTCTTTTGGCCTACATTGTACAAAGATGCTGGTGACTTGGTCAAGATATGTGATGAATGTCAGAGGGCCGGGGGAATTTCAAAGAAAAATGAGATGCCTCTCAATACTATTCTCGAAGTGGATATTTTTATGTATGGGGTATCGATTTCATGGTCCCGTTTGTTAGCTCTTGTGGGAACCCATACATTCTCGTGGCGGTGGATTATGTCTCAAAATGGGTTGAAGCAGTGGCTCTACCCAACAATGAGGCCCGGAGTGTTATTGCATTTCTCAAGAAGAGCATTTTTACAAGGTTTGGCACGCCTCGTGCAATCATTAGTGATGGGGGTCGCATTTTTGTAATAAAGCTTTTGACACCTTGCTTGAAAAGTATGGTGTCAATCACAAAGTTACTACTCCCTATCATCCCCAGGCGAGTGGCCAAGTTGAAGTCTCAAACAGGGAAATAAAGAGCATATTGTCAAAGACGGTCAATGCAAATAGGACCGATTGGTCAAAGAAGTTGGATGACGCTCTTTGAGCTTATAGGACTGCGTACAAGACCTCGATTGGTATGTCTTCGCACCGATTAGTGTTTATGAAATCTTACCATCTACCGGTTGAGTTAGATCACAAGGACATGTGGGCCTTGGGAAAGTTGAATCTTGAATGGGATGTGGCAGCCAATCTTCGTGTGGAGCAGCTTAATGAACTTGACGAATTCAGATTCCATGCCTACTCCAGTTCGTCCTTGTACAAGGACAAAATGAAGTACCTTCATGATAAATATGCTCGTGGCAAGGAGTTCAAAGTAGGTGACTTGGTTCTCTTGTTCAACTCTCGGTTACATCTATTTCTGGGAAAGATTAAGTCAAAATGGAGCGGACCTTTTGAAGTTGTGTTTGTGACTCCGTTTGGTGAACTTGATCTAAAGAACAAAAGTGGGGAGATTTTCAGAGTTAATGGGCACAGGGTCAAGCACTACCTGGGAAAAATTGATGACAGCCATGTAGTGGCACTTCTCCCTCTCAAGTGAACATGGTAACATGCGTCGTGCCGCGACGTTAAATCAGGCGCTACTTGGGAGGCAACCCATGTGTCCTTATTTTTGTTTTTCTTTGATTTTCTTGGTAGTATAGGACTCATTTTTAGACTAATTGGTGTTGGGATGTTGTAGGATTATTTTGATGCAGGGCAAAAAGCTAAGTGTAGAAATTCCAGCACTCTGAAGTTTGCAGTGCGGACCGCGGTCGATTCTATGCGGTCCGCGGAGCTTGCATGTCCAAAAAGTCAGTCTCTGAAGTTGCCACCGCGGCCGCGGTACCCTTTTTCGCGACCGCGGTGAACCACTACGGCCGCGGTTGATTTTTCGCGGACCACGGTAGCCAAACACCAAGTTGCCCAGTAAGCTGATGGATCGCGGTCGGTTTTATGCGGTCCGCGGTGGTAGATACAGTGGGTTCCAGGCCCAACTCTATAAATAGGGTCTCAGGGCTTCATTTTACACTTTACGCACTTTGACTCTCCGCAGTAAAATTTTACCTGTGCATCAATCTTCAAACTTTCAAGTGTTCATTTCATTCATCTAATCTTCATCCCACATCTAGTAAGTGTAATTTTGATTCCATAACTTCTTAATTTTATTATTTCCTTGTTTATTTGGTAGATTTTCTTCTCTTTTCATCCCTTTTTCCTTCTTTAAGTCATTAACCATGTTAGGGTTTGTTCATAATTCCCTTTGTAGTTAATTTCACTGATTAAAAACCAAGGGTTTCAATGAGTGCGGTCCGCGGTGCTTTTATGTGAACCGCAGTGCTTTAAAGGTTACAAGTATCACTTGATGACCGCTGTGCCTTTTTGTGCGGTCCGCGGTGCTTAACTTCAAAGAAGAGGGTAGTCTGAACCCCACTTCTCCGCGGACCGCGGTCGTCTTTGTGCGGTCCGCAATGACTGAGTGCGGACCGCGGTCGCTTTTACGCGGTCTGCGATGTCCTGCTTCAGAGAGGATGGTAGTCTGATCCCACCTCACCCCGGTCCTTTGTGTGCGGTTCGCGGTCCCAGCTTCTGTAGCTCAATTCTCTGTATCTGATTCTTCTTTGTTCTCTAATCTATGCACTGCTGAGTACTAACAAGCTTTACATGAATTCACCTTGCAGATCATGGTCCAATCAAGAGGAGGTGGTCGAAAACCAAGTGGCAGGGGAGAGTCATCCCGGGGGAAAAGCCAAGGGACAATCAAACTGGCCCCCAAAGTCCGGCAAGCTATGAAAGAGACAAGAAAAGCAATCTGGGCCATGGATAGAGCTGCTTCCCAATCGGGAAGTGAGTATGTACCCTCCGGAGGAGAGTCTTCAGAATCCATACCAGAGCACTACCTAGAATTTCCGGATAGGTTTAGGTTGACCAATGAGCCCTCTGACTCTCCCCCCACCCAAGCATCAGCCCATTCTGAGTCGTCTGAAGGCTCAGCTGCAGGGAATGATCATGAAGACTCCACCTCACTCACAGCTTCCCTGTCAGATGAACACTCCGGGGATGAAGAAGCAGAAGATGAACCCCAAACAGGGGGTGAACCTCAAGTTGGGGGAGTTGAGAGAACAAGGAAGCCTGAAGCTTGGCAAGACAGATTCATGAGTGAGCCGGCTTTTCATAAATTCCGGGAATGGGGGCCGGAGAGGAAAGTGATACCAGAGCGCAGGTTCATCATCAAGGATCTATTGCCACTCAACCCTAATGTGAGAAGACAATTCAGGGAGAGAAAGGGTTGGGATTACTTCTCTTGCTTTTTGCGGGATGTCAATGAACACCTTGTCAAGGAGTTTTACACAAACCTGGCTTATCTGAAAAAGGACTCCAAGGCAACCAAGGTGATAAATCTGACTGTGCCTTTTGATGGGGCTACTTTGAACACATATCTGGAATTTGATGATGAAGATAAGACGGAGTACTTAGAGAAGTTGAATGCGGGAGATGAGGCCCGTCATTGGTTAGCGGAGCACTTGGCCATCCCATATGAAACCCCTGACTGGTTGCAAGCAAGGAAGGTGATTCTCCGGAGAACACTAAACTTTGAGGCAGAAAGGTGGGAAACATTTGTGTGTAGCAGGCTAGACCCCACCTTCCATGAAAATTCTATTCCTCTCTGGCGGGCTGTGTTGATTTCTTCTATCATGGCTGGATACCCGATCAATGTCGGGAATGTTATGTCAAGTGTTATTACTCGGGTAGTAAATGAAAATGATAGAGCCTACCCCTTCCCAAACTTTGAAGATCAAAGAGCAGAAAAAAGGAAGTTTGACGTGCAGGTGAAGCCCAAAGCTCCATTCTCTTGGTACAGCCTTCAGAGTGATGAAAACCCAAAGGGCAAGAATTTCAAAGGTAAATCCATTGCTTCCACTGGCCAGTCTGAAGAGCCAGTGGTTGTAGTGGAATCTTCTCAGCCCGAGTCAGCCATCCCAGACATTGCTCTAGGTCCCTCCACTTCAGCAGCCCCAGGCATTCCAGCATCACGGGCATATCCTCTGACTGCCCACAGACTGAGCCAGTCCCTTGCCAGTATCAACAATTGGATGCAGGCAACTACTTCTAAGCTTTCTGTACTTTCTTCGTCTATGGCAGCCCAGGCTACACCCCATCCACCACAGGTACCCCAGTCCGTTGAGGATACTCTCAAGGAACTTCTGGCCAACCAGAAGAAAATCCTTGACAACCAGAAGTTGATCCTGGAAGCTGTGGATTCTCATGGGAAAGCACTGAAGGGTCTCGAAAAGGAGACCAAGAGGCTAAAAAAGACCCGTGCATCCAAGGAGTCAGTGAAGGAGCTGAGGAAGGAGGTAGATAAGCTTAAGGAGGACCACCTGCCACTAGACTTGCTGCTTCAGGACCCTGCTGCCAAGCCAGAGCCAGAGAGAGAGAGGCCAGCAAAGAAGAGGAGAGTGCTGCCCCGTACAGATGGTATTGTGATAGAGTTGGTAGACCTGCCAGTGCAGGCCCAGGATACAGAGGAGGTTCAGGTCCAGGTCCAATCAGAGACACAGGGTTCTGGGGACCAGTCACAAGTTCCCACACAGTCCATAGACCCCGGGACCCACACTGAGGATCCCACACAGACAGAGGGCCTATAGGAAGTTTCTCTTTACTCTCTTTCTCCTTATTTTTGTGAAGCTATTTTGCTAGTTAGCATTGAGGAAAATGCTCGCTTTCAGTTGAGGGAGTGGCCCTATTTTGGTTTATTTGGATGACTGTATAATTCAGATACTATTTTTATTTTATTATGTTCTCTTTTGACTTTGATATGTACATAAGTTTACTATTCTAGTACTTTTCGTATTTTTCACTTTTGGTCTGTATATAACGTTACTTTCTAATGTATATATTCATCTCTCCCTTGTGTATATTCGACTAAATCCCCTCTTGTACATATTAATTATACTTTCCGCATTTTTCCTTTTTGTAGCGTCTTATTTTATTTTCGTAGCTTCTTGTTTTGAATTTTTTAGCCTTTGGTTTTCTTAATGCCATGGTTCTTTCCAAAGGTGGAATTTGTGTGAAACGGGTGGCTCTTCCCGAGGATGGATGGTGTGACAACCTTCTTAAGGGTTTGAGTCTGTTTTTCTTTTTGCTTTTTGTAAATAATAGTTAGTGAATAGAGGTGCCTCAAGCAAAGCTTCACTTAGGCCTAGCACATTTGCCTTTGATCCTATGGTCAAAAACAAATCGTTGTGTTTAGGATGGTGAAAGTGGTGACCTTGAGACTTTTGTGTTGACCGATAATCATCAAATGGTTTTTCGGGACCATTGTGTTGCTCAAAGCATAACTGAGGTCGTTGTGGGCCCCCGACTCTATTCTTTAGCAATCCCATAGCATGAGTGGTGAGAGTTTGAATTGCAAGTCCAAGTCATGTGCCATTAGTCTAGAACTTGCCTTGAATGTTTGTCTAGGCGAAATCATAAGTGAAGTTTGACTTAAAAGGTGATTATAGGCTCTCCTTGATCCGAATAGTGACTTGAACATTTCCATATCCTACAAATGACAATTTTCCTAGTCAATCCTTTTGAGCCTTAGACCTTTTTCTTTCAAAAACTATGATACAAGCCTATACCCATTTTGACCCGCTCTTGGCACCCAATCTTTCCTTATCACAAGGCAAAAGCATAAGTTTGGGGGAGAGACGAGGAATGCAACAATAAAAAGAAGGTACAAAAGAAAGAAAAGAAAAGGCAATGAAAAAGAAAGGAAAAAAAAAATCAAATCAAAAAGCCAAAAAGAATGAACAAAGTAGAAGAAATAAAGGGAATCAAGGAAAGAAAAGAGATTAAAGGTGTGGAATGCTTGGAAAGGAGAAAAATGATTGAAATGAACAAAAAGGAGTGACAGTGTGTCTCTCTAACCCCTCAAAAAGAGCTAAATGACTCAAGAAGTCAAGAGAATGTGAAATAAATGAAGTGATTAAGGGAAGATAGAACTCACTTTGACCAAATATTTTCTACCTTTAACCAAAAGCCTTCATCATTTACCCACAAAAATCCTATATGATCTTGAGTTGAATGAAGCTTACATTATTGGTGACCCACATAAGGGGCAAGCCTATGGTACTTTGAGCCGGACTTGAGTCTTTTCTTTGAGAGAGATGAGTGAACTCCCATTATTCTAGTTCTGAGTGTTACAATCTTAAGGTGAGGTTTGCTTAGGGAGAGTTGATGAGTATGAGTTTGGGTTCCACAATGACCAAAGTAACAGTAAGAGTTTCGTTGATGAGTCGAGTCAACTCTTGATGCTCTTGTGTCGCACTTAAATCCATGGTTTTAAAAGGGTCAAATTTTGTTAACGATTCATTTGCATTGAGGGCAATTGTTGGTCCCAATTGATGCTAGAAGAGGTTACCTTAGAACATCTGAATTTTCTTGGAATTACTCAAAAAGGGGTGGGGCTTATTTTGTTTGCTTGAGGACAAGCAAAAGCTTAAGTTTGGGGGAGTTGATAACTAGGGATTTTACCTTGTTTTACACTCTATCTTGCTTAAGTTTTGGATGCAATTGTACACAAAATAGTCCCAAAGGCTTACGTGTTGTGCTTGTTGCAGGGTTTAGCCAAAAAGGATGACAAATAGTCAAGATCTGCTCAAAAAGGAGTTAAACTTGCACAAGTACCAAGAACAACCAAAAGCCAAGTTCAATTGACCACCGCGGACCGCGGTCCACTTTATGCGGTCCGCAGTGGTAAGGTTCAAAGAGTGCTGTCCCAAGGCAAATACCATCGCGGACCGCGATCCATATCCGCGGACCACAGTGGTGAGATTCAAAGAACCCGATTTTGAAGAACAAGACCAACGCGGACCGCAGTCCATTTTACGCGGTCCGCGGTGACCCCGCAGGGGCATTTTTGTCCGTAATTTTTGGCTGAGTATAAATAGCTTCTTTTGTTATTTTTTAGGTTAAGCTTTGTATCAGATATATTTTGGGAGCTCGTGGGCATTTTTCTACAGCAAGTTTTTGTAATTTTAGCTAGATTTCAACATTGAATCCTTCAGTTTTATTTTATAATTCAATTACATGGGTTTTGCTTCTTCTATTTCTTTCATTTCTTCATTGATTATGAGTAGCTAAACTCATTAGCTAGGGTTGTGGCTCAACCCTAGTGCGGGTAATTAATGGGTTCTCTAAATTAGGGCTTAGATGTTTATGGGTGATGGATATTTAGGTTGATTTGTGGTTTTATTGTTAAAATTAGTGATTGCAAACACTAATTGGTGTTCCATTGACTTGGGTCCTTCTTGAGAAAGAGGACTTGAGTCTATAAAATCAACCCAACAAGGAATTGAGATGAAATCATGAGAATTGATAGTCCCAATTAACGGGTTAAACCTCGAAAGAGTAAAACCCTACTTGAGCCTAAATTGCTTGTGCAAATTTGATTACCCAATTGACCTTGAGAAAGGCAATTAGGGCAATACCACTCAAACTACCGAGAGGTAGAGTGGGTAACGTTGGTCATTGGTTATATCATAATTCTCCGAACAACATCTTTGCTTTAGAAATTAGAACCCGCTGATTACCCGCCTAGGTAAAAGTCATAACCCTAGTGCCTTTATCTAATTAGAAAATAACCCAAAAAGACAATAGTTAGCTTAATTGCAATTATAGTAGCCTAAATCATAGTTATAATATAAATCCCAACATTATGAGAAGTGTATCAAGAACACGAAACACTATTAGATTACGTAGAAACTCGACTGCAAATCATAACTCTGTGAGAAATCGATCCCGACCTTTCGAGTAAAAGCTGCATCGACCCTCATTTTCCTACTTTAATAGTAGTGTGGGTGAGAGCCGATCAGTCATAAGGGTGACACTCAAAAAGAGGTAATTTACTATAATGATACATTCTCAACAGTTGTCAAGTTTACTACTATCAAATGCCTCCTCTCTGTTGCTGTCAAAAGGAACTGGACTGCCTATCAACTTGATGTAAATAATGCATTCCTCCATGGTGATCGCCATGAGGAAGCTTACATGAAGGTCCCCTTGGGCTGCATGTTTCTCCTGTTGTTTCTTCTTCCTCTCCTTTAGTTTGCAAGCTTAAAAAGTCTCTATATGGCCTCAAACAAGCCTCTAGACAATGATTTTCTAAACTGTCTGAGGCTTTGTCTACAAGAGGCCACATTTCTAACAAGAATGACTCTTTCTTTTTCACCAAGTCTACTTCTACTTCACTTACTATTTTAGCAGTGTATGTTGATGATATTTTATTAGCTGGGGATGATGTTGTTGAATTGGACAGTGTTAAGTTGTTCCTTGATCAACATTTCAAGATTAAGGATTTGGGGACAATCCACTATTTTCTAGGTTTGGAGGTCACTAAATGGCCTTAGGGTTTTCTTATCAGCCAACACAAGTTCACTAATGACTTGTTGGAAGAGTTCCAATACCAGAACTTTTCCCCTGTTGGGACTCCTCTTGATGCTTCTATCAAGTTGTATGTTGACATGGGTACCCCATTGACTGATCTCAACACTTATAGGAGAATTGTTGGCAAGCTCAACTTTCTCAAACATACAAGACCTAGTATCTCTTTTTCATTCCAACACCTGAGTCAATTTCTTCGGGCTCCTCAAGTTATGCATATGCTTGCCGCCCTTCATGTATTGAGGTACCTCTCCAATGCACCTGGTTTAGGGATTCTTCTGTCTCCTTTTTCTGATTTCTCTATCAAAGCCTACTCTGATTCTGACTGTGCTACATGTGATGAGTCTAGAAGGTTTGTTTTTGGCTTCTATGTTACCCTTGGTGATTCCCCTGTCTCTTGGAAGAGCAAGAAACAACCCACCGTTTCATTGACTTCCGCTGAGGCTGAATGGTTCTTAGAAAGGTGGTTGCAGAAATTTCATGGTTGGTCAGGGTACTTGGTAATCTTGGTTTATCTATTTCTGCTCGTGTTCCTCTATTTTGTGGTAGTCTAGCTGCTCTCCATATTGCTAAGAATCCAGTCTTCCATGAACGGACCAAGCATATCGAAATTATGAGCGTGAGAGTCTCAATTCTTGGTTGATTTCTTTGCATTTTGTGCCCAGCTCTGCCCAACTTGCCGATATTATTATCAAGTCTCTTTCTGGGCCTCTTCATCACTCTTCACCTAGCAAGCTTGGTGTGTTCTCACCACCAAGCTTGAGGAGGGGGGGGGGGGGGGGGGGGGGGGGGAGGGGTTGACATATATACACAACCCAAGTCTTCTCCGCAACAGGCCCAGCCCAATGGGTGATATCTTTAGCCTTGTAACTTTACTACTACAATTGCTTTAGTAGAATAGCTAGTTTTACATTTTAATAAAGGTTCAGATATTTTCTCTCGTTTTCTCTCTCAGAACATTAGGGTATTTTCACCATGTAAATTCCTTCTTAGCTTCCGCAAATATCACCATTAACATACTATACCATTTATTACTTTCTTCTTAATTAGTTTTTTTTGTCAAACAATATAAATGTTGTGTAAAATTTCCCCAATAAAATGCATCATTTCCATCACAATTTGGCGCCAGATATTTCTTAATTTTGCATTTACTTGTACGATTTACTAATATTTAAGTACAACACTAAGTATTTAATATACATAAAACCACAGAAAAATCTCTAATTACTGGCGACTTGAACTTGAGACAAGGACACATACGATCGGAAAACGAAAATTCATATATTGGTGCTCGGAACATATATATTTCGATAATAACCAGTTGTACTTGTAAATTGGTCACAACGTTCAACTTGAAAACATGCATGAACTTATACAACCTTTTCGTACTTAGCCTAGTTTGTTAGAAATTGTTTCTGTGAGACAGTCATTGAAATAGTACTGGTCACATAAAATTATATAGAAAAAAAAACAGCTAATAAACGATGTAAATTTAATTGACATATTGTCCAATTGGGTACAGCAGGACTTGATAATTACTTGTGAGTGAAAAGTCAGCCCAATGGTCTTCTTGTCTCATTTATAATCTTTGCCTTATTTAATGTAATTCTTGTCCTTTTATTCGTGTTGGAAACGTTTGTGTATGTTGGAACTGATTTCAACTTGACTTATGTATATCTTGTATATTTGGGTTGAACACAATTCATCAAAATTACGATTTGTAGTTTGCTTTTGCTTATAGAACGTACCTTTAAACTGTTTGGCACTCTGATCCAATGACAAAGTTAGGAATTTTGCAAAAAGAATGTTTAAGGTTTAATATATTTATAAAAAGTAATTTTTTGACCTATATACATAATATACTCAGCAATAATTATCCGATGAAAACTGTTCCGTTGAACACCCTTCACTCTATGTGGCTACGCTACTGTACTGATCCATAGTCCGAATTTAATTTTAATCATTCTTTTATATCATAATTAATGAGTTTCTATGTGAGCATTAACAAAAGAAGAAGAGTATTAAACAATGCTAAAAGTAGCTAACATTATTAGTTGCAGAATCGTTAGCAACGCAAGGTCAGCACCTTCAAGTCCCTAGCTAACATATAATCTTAACATATTCCCTGTTGAAATGAAAATCGGTTATATAATAATTCCACCAATACTAAGGGTTTCATGAACAATTAGGGCCATGAAGTTTATACTCTTTAGTTTTAAAATTTGAAAATAAAAGAAAGAAAAAAAGAGACTTGTTCACCCGTAAAACGGTACAGTTGAATTTGTAACGAGGTTCATAAACACGTGAACTAATTTGATCCGAGAATATAAAGTAAGTAAAAACATAAATAAGATTATTAAAAAAACTTGAACAAACTACAAGCTTGGTTGTGGACTTATTTTCTTCGAAAGCAGTAATAAGAACAATATCAAGAACAATATACATACATATATATATATAGAGAGAGAGAGAGAGTAGTTTTATAGAATAAGAGGAGAATTGAACTTTTTTGCACATATGATTTTTTCATTTCTTACTATGTATACAAATTCTCCTATTTATAGCTCTTTTCAGAGAAACCAGATCCCCAAATTAAGCTCGTCTTTAATGTGAATAAAACATCTCCTCATGGATGCATAATGGTTGAACATTAAAACAAAGATTCTTGTAAAGGCTACTCAATGAATGCTATTACGATCGATATCTTCTTTTCAAATCTTTGTTCTCGGTTCCAATGCCTTCGTAACTTATTCAACCCCAATCACATATTTGTATTCGATGCTAATTATTTGTTGACTCATACCTTATTTGTCTTTACTTCCACTTGTCAACTCGTCGAACATCCACTTGTCATTTATCAATTTTACCTCCTACAAGACCGATACTCACCTTTGTAATTTAATTTAGTCTGATAAACTGGTAGAGTTTGCCTTACTCTCGCATTTCGAGGTTGATTTCTTAAACCACGTGGAAGAAATAACACTTCAATATCGTCTTTATTTAGAGGTCATAGTTTTCAGTCTGAATTAATTCTTTGTAAATCATGGTGGGCAGGAAGCAAGAAAGAAATTAGGAAAAAGTGTAGCCGCCAGACAATGAAATGCCACAGCAGATCTGTCGCGCATTAGCCTTTGCCTATCATTATTGTAGAGAAGTTATTTTTCAATGTTGTCTTTGTAAAATAAGACTAATTAGGATTCAACAACAATGAAGTAAAAGATATTGTGCCAAGAAATTCTTGGTTCTCAAAGTTTAAAGCTAAAACTTCTAATTATGAGTGAAGGGATCCCGATCATTGTACGACACCCATTAATGTCCATTATTGACATATAAAAAACATTAGCTATATGGGAAAAAGTGTTAGGGCAAATAAATGGGAAGGAGTAATAAGGTCAAGTATGTAAGTCCAATGATGTGACAGTGAGGACTATCTCCCAACGGCCAAGTTCTTTGCACCTTTGCGATGTATCCATCTTTGGTGGGGCTTATTTCCCCTACTTTCGCGCTTAATCTTTTTTTTTTTCCATTGTTCTAATCCAATAAAGGACATGAAAATGATCTTTTTAATAGTTTTTCTACTAATTAAATGCTAAAATTAATTCAAAGCTCCTAATTGCGATTGAGTTATCGTCCCCCCTGCTTCTTATTCCCTTCTAACTATAATTCTATGACCCAATAATCAATATTGTTACGTCCTAAATATAGAGGTACTTTTCCTTTAGCCTTTACCAGCATTTACTTTCTCCGTTCACTTTTAATTATTTATAATTGACTTTGTGCTCCCTTTAAAAAATAATAAAGGAAATATAGTTTTTACTATATAATAATAATAATAATAATAATAATAATAATAATAGCATTTTAAGAAGTCTTTGAAAAATGTTGGGGAACGAGTAGTTAATGATAATAGCGAAATACTAAAAACAAAATGCTTTTTTTTTAATTTGCTAAAATGAACAAGTAAAAGTAAAAATATATTTTTAATATAGCAGACAAGCAAAAATTAACGGAGGGATCAGAGGGCTTAATATATAAGAATAGTGTAAGATTGCAAATGGTATGAGGTTGTTTATGAAGACAAAATCGAACAATTCTTGGCCAATTTTGGCACCTTAAACGTACGTTTATTTGTCTCTCTTTAATTTGTCAATACATACTTCTTATTAGCTTGAAATAGGATGAATCAAAATTGGAAACCGTTCAGGTAATTATACTGACGTAGCTAGGGGTGGCAAATGGGCGGGTTGGGCTGAATTTGGGCGGGTCAAGATGGGTTAGGTCAATAAATGGGTCATTGCCCAACCCAGCCCAAAGTGTACTTGGGCTAAGATGGGCTGGGTCAAGATGGGCTAAACAATAGGTCATAACCCAACCCGCCCAACTTGACCCATATTTTTGAACCATGCTCATCTTGCATTAAAAAAATCTTTTAACCTTAAAATGTGTAAGTTGAAAAATATTTTGCGGGTGGGGGGTAGAGGGTAGCGTGGGTGGGTAGTGAAGAAAAACAAAAAAACAGAAAATACAAAATACAAAAAAAAATATAAATTTTTTTTTTTAGGAGGGTTTGCGCGGGGGTGTGGGGTGGGTGGTGCACAAAAACAAAAAAAAAACAGAAAATAAAAAATACAAAAAAAAAGTAAATTTTTTTTGGGGGAGGGGTGAGGGTGGGTGGTGTAGAAAAATTAAAAAAAATAGAAAATTAAAAATACAAAAAAAAAATAAAAAAAATTTTGGGGGGTGGGGGTGGGGTTAGGGGGTATGGTGGGTGAGTGGGAGGTGTAGAAAAAAAAGAAAAAAAAACAAAAATATAAAAAAATTGTAAAATTGGGGCAACTAAGTAAATTTCTAGATAAGTTGGGTTGAGATCCTTTTGTTTTGGGTGAGTTTCATGGGTTGTATTTGGGCTGCTAAATGGGTCAGAATGGGTCATAAAAAATAATGGGTTAACTTGGGCTCAGCCCAAATTGACCCATGAGCTAAAATGTTTTCAACCCAACCCATTAATCTCTGGACGAGTTAGACGAATTAGATGGGTTTGGGCTCAAATTGCCTTCCCTAAACGTAGCCGATATCTTTGCTTCTCGATCTATACTCAAATGCCATATTTCCAAATTCCATCTTTCGCATTTCTAATATTGGTGGTCATTTGGTTACCTACCGAAACGGAAAATATTTCCTTGTGCTTTGCTTCTAGAATTTTCTAAGTGTTGCACAGAATCAGACATCAAATTGACTTTGGATATATGCACTTTTAACAAAGATGTAATTATTACATGATTACTCAATGATTGCGTCCTAATAACTTCAATCTTTTCTGCTTCAGGAAGCTTGAAAACAAAAAGAAAAAGGAAAACATAAGATTAGGTGTAAAGTATTCTGTATACAAGATTTTTATGGTATGCGACTCTCTATATATAGGTATATAAACATTAGGGCTACAGAGTTATCAAACCAAAATGTAAAAGTAAATAATAGAAGGATTCGAAATTAAACCTAGAGTAAATCTAGGACTTTGCATATAAATTGCAAGATAAATATTCGTGCCGAGCCTATCTTAATGACCAAGGTAAATTTAACAAAACATAACTAAAATACAACTTTATTTTCCTTGATTTTTGAAGTTGGCAAAGTTATACTCTACGTATTAGTTATACATAGGGCATAGGCACCTCGCTTGAAGCGGTGTCATGACACTGCTTCGTCGAATTTCTTTTGTAACTTATATGTATAAATACAACAACAACAATAACTCAGCGGAATCCCTCAAGTAGAGTCTGGGGAGGGTAGTGTTTACGCAGACCTTACCCCTACTTATGAAAGTAGAGAAACCGATTCCGAAGAACCATCGGCTCAAGAACGTTAAAAATGGAGCAATAGAGAAACAATAGCAACAAAATCTTGAATGTCTGAAAACAAGAAAAATTCATCATCAAAACTTACATCAAACTACAAAAAATCAGAGGAGATTCAGTTGAACTAACAATGTTAATATTTTAACAAACCACTATAAGCACACACTTTAAAAGATCTTTTTTATTTTTGGTCAGAAAAGAATGAAATAAAATTAAAATATTGGATAAAATATAAAAAATAATATTCCTTGTCGCTACAGTAATATATCCACGTCTTCAAATATTGACACCACTTATGAAAATTCTTGCTTTAGTCACTAACTATACATAATTTGTTTACTTTGCCAAGACTTGTAATTAACATTCTGTGTCAATGATTTTCAAATGGACGGTCAATAAGATTTATTGGACATACATTTCCAATTTTTTTTAGGTACAGACCACATACACTTCAAAATGATTTTAATAAAAAAGTCCAAGTGTATATTTAATGGTAATTCGGCGATGAGAAAGACAAGAAGAAAAAACCCTTGTTTTCTCTCCTGGCATTCATCTTCTAGCCATACCCCTACTGTTCTGACTGCTCCTTAAAACATGTTTATCCTCTCTCATTTATTATATTAATATTTGTGATTCCTTTTTCCTCTCTCGCTCTACACACAAAAGTAAATTACACTCAAGAAAGGAATAGAAGAAGAAGAAGAATTAGCTTAATTAAAACAAACTTAGTTGTTAGTGAAAGAAAATCAAGAAATGGGAAGAGCTCCTTGCTGTGACAAAAACAACGTGAAAAGAGGACCATGGTCACCTGAAGAAGATGCTAAGTTGAAGTCATATATTGAACAGAATGGTACTGGTGGCAACTGGATTGCTTTGCCTCCAAAAATTGGTAAGGAATAAAATCCCAAATATAATCTCCTATTTTCTTAATTTCTTGATGAAAAATAATTTAGTATACATAATCTTATTATAGCACTCATGTTGTTTTTTCTCTAATTATTTTAGGCCTAAATAGATGTGGAAAGAGCTGTAGGCTTAGATGGTTAAATTATCTGCGTCCAAATATTAAGCATGGAGGGTTCTCAGAAGAAGAAGATAGAATCATTTGCAGCCTCTACATAAGTATTGGAAGCAGGTAATAAAAATATATAGCCAGCCCTTATTTTCTTTGATTATGTTCTCTCCCCTCCTTCATGTTTTTGGTTAACCACTCCCTTTTACTAGCAACACTAGCTGGTAGGTCATATCATAATCTAAGTAGCTGTAGCTAGTAATCTTAATAAGGAGATTCAATAAGTACAGGAACATGAGTTCAATAATATCAAACTTCTGGTCAACTTTACGAACTCTTAAGTTCTTCAAAATGCCATCTTTCAAAAAAAGGGTGTAGAAATTTTTCTAGGAACCTCCAAAATCAAATCCGAACATATATACAAGTCCAAAACATTATATGAACGTACTTTTTTTTTGGTTCCTGAAGGCTCATCCACATAATGGAGGAGTTTAGGCAAGACTCCTAACTTGTATATTTACCAAAAATAATAATAACACAAAGGAGGATATAGACCTTATATGAACCTACTAGAAGCATAGAAATTCGATTCTGAGTTCGTTTACCCAAATGTCAAGCTTTGTTATCTTCCATTATTTGAATATGTGATCGAAAACAATATTTGAATAATTGTTGCACCAAACTGAAAGCTTCCCTTTATGTCAAGGAAATTCAAAATAATTATATGTATACAACCAAAAAAAAAAAAGATTTTATCTTGTTTTCACAGTATAATATTTTCTGATGAATGAGATTCAATTGAACCCATTCATCACCTGTAGCTTTGCTAATGAATCTAAGTATTAAATTCTAAATTTTATGAGGAATATATCAGGTGGTCAATAATTGCAGCACAACTTCCTGGAAGAACAGATAATGATATAAAGAATTACTGGAACACTAGGCTGAAGAAGAAGCTATTTGGAAAACAGCGCCAAAAGCAAGGATCAAGAAAAGGAAAAGAAATCAACTACAATATGGTAATTTCCAATAACAATAACATGAACCAAAATCCATGTTGGCCTGAGCTTCCTATTTTACAGCCAATACCATACTCAAATGACGAACCAAGATTTAATGACCATTCTTCCATAAGAAAACTGTTGATAAAATTTGGAGGTAAATTTTCAGACGATGATCAATTGACAAATGTTGCACCAAATCCTCAATATCCTATGGATAATTCATTATTGATGCAGCCGATATATCAGAATATTCCTATCAATTTGATCTCTTCTGCTCCAATAGATAATGTCTTGGCAAATGCTCAATACAACATGGATAGGGCAGCAGCTAGCAGTTTTACAGCTGAGCTTGAACATATGATTCAAAATAATCAACAAAAATTAGATGGTCTCGAATTCTTATATGATCAAGATATGCTTATTGATAAATCTGCTTCTACTTCAGCTGGAGGAAACTTGGACTGGGAATCGATGAATCCTTTTGTACTTCCTCTTCCTCCTATAAGTGATGAAGGTTTTCAACAAGGTGTTATATTCCAAGAGAATAATACTATGGCACAATAATACTATATATGTTACTACATTTTATTTGCATTGTAATTAATGATCTGTAGTTATGAGAGAGGGCCAGATGATTTATTTTCGTCGGAAAACCCTAATAAACTTGTTTAATACTACATCTTTGCATCTCTCTGATTTTGTTTTTGAGGACTAATAATAGCCACTGGCATGTCCAACTTTTTGATTTATCTTTTATATTCAACTTTATTGTTTGAGTTTGAATGCTCATATATTAATGGTAATGCTGGAGGCCTAGGCTTTTTCAGTGTTTGTTCTCTTGAATTTGTTTCTCCTTCAGATTGGTGTTGCACAGTTCTCTCTCTCTCTATATATATATATAGAAACAGACTCGCACACACTTGCCATGGAAATTTTTTTATTTGGCTTTGTTTATGAATGCTCAGAGGATATCAGTAACATATTCCTTGGGACGCTAAAATATTCCTTGTGTAACAAGTTCTTGTCTCTTTGGCCATAACTTGCTGGTTTTTAGCGAGCAACGTACTTTGCAACTGCATATAGTTTGTGCTATCTTCAATGTCGGACACAGGATCGTCAAAATCAAGATTCATCATATCATTGCACAACTAGTGATATGAGCCTATCTAGAATCAATAAGTTAATGTATTGATGACTGGTAAATATATTGAAATAGTACGTTAGAAAATCTTGATTTTTGTTTTAGCATATTTATATTGTAGTAAGTGATCATAACCCCCTCGGGGTAGATGTAAGGTCTGCGTACACACTACCCTCCTCAGACCCCACTTGTGAGATTTAACCGGGTCGTTGTTGTACAGTGATCAGAAAGATTTCCATTTCGTTGAGGTTCTTTCAACAATATAATGGGATTGCAGCACTAATGATCGTAGGTCTGTGAAAATGGCTGATGTACATGTGTTTTTTGTAAGGTTCATGTTGACTATGACATTATTTCTTGAAGACATTAGCGAGCAGACTCCCAAGTTGAAACCCTAGCTAGAAGCACAGGTTGATATGATGTGGAGTAATATTATTTTAAGTTGAAGAGCATGAAAACGAAATGAAAGGTATCCTATGTGTGATTAACGGACATTCTACATTGTATTACTAATTAACTTGATTCCACCCAGGAGAATTCGGTTGACTGATTCATCTGTTTCAGAATAATTTGCAACGAACATACAGTATAGAGTAATCGCCTACATTTTAACATCAGACCTATAATAAATGTAGCCGCAATATTTCCAATATCGGTAATTAGCTTTACGTCGAGATAAAAGGCAGCTTGGTGCACAAGGCATTCCTCGTTCATACAGGATTCGGTGCATGATCGCATCCAAAGGTTGTGATTTAGTTAGACAGTCTAACCTAATACAAGCATTAGTGATTGCTTCCACGTCTCGAATCGGTGACCTATAATTCACACGAAAATAACTTTACCGCTGCTCCACCTCCAAGACTCCCCTTCAGCTTCAGATCGAGATGTTGGTGGATAATTCTTATCAATAGAATTAGCTCATCATAGGGTATGCATCACGTAGATTTTCGATTCACAATAACTTCACCCTAAAGAGTGCCGATTTTTTTTAAAACTCGCGAAAATGAAAGAAAGTTATGAAGAACTAAGTAATATATAATATATCCCTGGACTGACAAACACAAAAGGAAGTTGATTACAGTTGCTATATATAATTTTGACTTTGATATTTAATCTTTAGCTCATGACTTTTGTTCCACAACACTTTGTTTGGTAAGCTAAGGTCGTGGTTTGTTAGAACTCCTTTGACATAACAACTAAATGGAATTAGCTAGGTGTTTCTTTGAGCCACTTCGCATTATCTCATTGCTTTGTTTGAAACTAATTTATATTGCCTTCCTTTTTGACTGTCCATAAATTGCCTAGATGGAAGCGTACTCAAACTCCTTTGTCAACTCCAATTAGGGGTGGCAAACGGGCGGGTTGAGTTGGATATGGAATTAGTGAAAAACGGATAATGAAAAAACAGATAAATTATCCAACCCGACTCATATTTAATACGGATAAAAAACAGATTAATCAGCGAATAATATGGGTAACCATATTATTCGTGGCTTCTTGAATATGATCATTTTTGGGAGAATTCCTAGTCTCCCAAACTTGAGGAACCCCCAATTTAAGGCTTTACAAATATAAAAGTTAAACCCATTAGTTATACATTGGTTATCCATTTTCTAAATAGATAAGAAAAAGTTTATTATCCGTCCCATTTTTTAATGGATAATACGATTTTGCCGCCCCAAACTCCAAGTAAGATGTTCTATTAGCCTATGACTTAAAATTCTGTAATAGAGGCTATTAATCTTGTTCCTAATTAAGCTGGAGGTGTCTAGAACGAAAACTTGTTATGTTAAAAATTTATAACTTAGCGAAAACTACCGTTCAAAACTATCTCCCTATGTTTGGTTATGCGTTAAAGATTATTCTACTTGTGCATTGATATGAAAATTAAATTACATATACAAACATACTAAGTACGTATTTTTTTACGGGAAAAATCGTCCATTCACTGATTTGAAACTTGGCATGCTGTTGGACTCAGTTTATTGTCAAAATTTAACCAATTAATTTTGTGTATATTATCAGCTGTACTTTGTCATCCACTCTAAAAGAAGAGGAAAAGACAAAAAAATCAGAAAAAAATCAAATAGTATCCGCTTCCTTCTAATAAATCTTCACCTTAGCTAAGGAAAAGCTAAAAATATTTATTAAACAAAAATTATCTGATCAGAACACCTCCCAAAGAATCTTAAAAAGAGAGAGAGAGAGAGCTCTTTGTTTTAAATTATAGGTGAAAATAAAGGTAATCGGGGAGCCAAGAAAGCCAAATAAGTAGAGATAAAATTCCACATTTTAAAAAGCAAAGGTAGCGTTGCATTAGAAAAAAATGGATTAAAAAACTTAAGCGCCTAAGTTTCTGTAAAGTCAGAAGAGAATATCCTTAGCAAGATAGATCAACACAGAAAAAACCTCAAACAAAAAACCAAATTTCCCCTGCCCCGCCACCCCAAAAAAAAAGGAATTCATACTGAAATAACAATCTGTCAACACTTAATAACGATAATAATCACCAAAGATAATCCGTGATTAAGGCCTTTTCTTGGCCATGACAACAGCCAAACGACGAATATCCTCACAACTTTTTAATAAAATATTAAGATCACAGTAACATATAATATCTAAAATATTGAAGTGAATTAATTGTTTAAACAAAAGATGGTGACACTCACTAAGATAAGAAATTCCTTGAGATTTGTCCTATCCAATGACCTGAAATGAAATCTGTTCTTTTATGTAATATTTTTTGTAATTAAAAGCATGGGTTATTGTACCTATAAGAAACTAAATAGTTGTGGTTTTGTTCTGTCTCCAAAAAAAAAGATAAGTTACGTACTTCATTTAGTAGTTGTGTTTGGAATGATTCATGTATTCAAGCACCCCCAATACTGTACTGGAGATGATTGTGAATTGTTTTTTTTTTTTTTTTGTCATTTTGGTTGTCGATATTAGTTTACACAATAAAACTGTCTAAAGAGTTGTACATTATTTTAGCTTGATCAATGACCAAAGGAATAAAGTGCACGAAGGCAAATCGAAGCTTTGAGCCCAAAATGATGTGAACATTGAGCTCATCTCATTATGGGCCGGGTTAGATTGAAACGGCTAATTGGTAATTCTCAAAAGTTTCCTTTCAAACTCATCTCGCTAGCGGGGTAAAATTCAAAAATAGCCAGATTTATAAGTGGTAATTGAAAATATCCACAATTTCAAAAGTAATCGAAATTTAGTCACATTTCATATAAAGATAAATTTGGATGAAAACACTGTCCAAAATTGAAAAATATTCCAGCATAATATGTTGGAGTTCGAATTTTTTACATGTGAACTTCCAGCATAATATACCGGAACTAGTTTCGGTATATTACGCTGGAGCTCCAGTATATTATGATGGAGTTTCAGTATATATTAGTCCAGCATAATATGCTAGAAGTTCATACACATGTGCTCCAATCTCCAGTATATTATGCTGGAACTTTCCCTGTGCTGGAGTTCTAGTATAATATGGTGGAAGTTCATACACAGGTGCACCAATCTCCAGTATATTATAGTGGAACTTTCCGCGTTGCAGCAAAAAAATGGCTATTTTTAATGATTTTGCAAACGCTGGCTATTTTTTAATCACCAGTCCAAAAACTGACTAGCCCGTGCTATTTTTATCGTTTGCGGAACCACCCTCAGACTGTTGAGGAGACTTATATGTTAACATTTGTTGAAAAAGAAAGAAGAATTAACTTAAATAGTCGCTCATTCAACCTCTTAAATTAAAAATAGGCGACGTATAATATTTGTATAATCCATGCATAATATGCATATAATTTATGAACCGATTAAAAAAAAAAAACGAATTCGATCGGTTATTCACGTAAAGATCCCGATCAAACCAATGCTCTAATTGAGCAATATTGGGCTAACTTCTTTTTCTTTTTTTTTTGGTAGAAAGAGACATACTATATTATAGATATTTAAAGAGGATTACAAGATGCATAGTGTGCATCATAGTTACTGCCAAGCCTTCTAGTACTAGTAGTAGTTAATACATGAGTATTACAAACAGTATTCATAGTAGAGAACAGTTGGGGTAAGCTGTAAATATTTGTTGTAGTAAGCCTTCTATGCAATGGACCTTTATGATTCCGGTAATAAGACGGCATAGCAAAAGGTGGTGGTTTCCAAAAAAGTAAGCAATTCTCTTGTGCATGCATTGCTCCATATCTATCTAGACTATTCGCAACTCCGTTCTGCTCTCTGTAGATCCAATTGATGCTAGGGCTAGCCAGTAGTGAAAGCAATAATCTGCAATCAGTAATAATATTAGTGTATTGCATGGGAGTGGATATTAACATACCCATGATTTCATGTGCATCCATCTCAATGATGAGTGGATAGAGACGATGTTGTACTGCAAGTTTTAATCTCATGAGTAGTGCAAGTAGTTCAAGCTTAACACCTGTTCCTGTATGTGATTTCCCTGCAAAGCCCATGATCCAATTCCCTTGCTGGTTGCGGAACACTCCCAGCAATACCGTAATTTTGAGTGCAGCAGGAGGACCCATCAATATTAAGTTTGTAGATAGTGTCAGTTGGTGAATTCCATTTAATATATATTGGAACAAGAGTCTTGGAGTTAAAATTTTGAGTAGTTAGAAAGTAAAATTCAGCCGCCATATTGTTTAGATGAGAGATGTTAAAAGGAAGATTCTTATGTTCTATTGTGTTTTTGTTTCTATGAATCCAAAGATGCCATAAAGCAAAAGCTAGAAAAGTTATGGATGAGATGTTATTTCAGTAATTGCATTTTGAAGTGACCACTTTTCGTTAGGGCTCAGTAAATTTGGTCAGGGTTTGTGGGTGATAGTGGCATGTATATTTCAGTAATTGCATTTTGAATTCAGATGGTAATTCGATTGATAGAGTATCAAAATGCCATGTACGGTTATAGTAACAGGCAGAGATGGGTATGTTTTCCTCATTACGTTGGAGGGGCCTTAGAATGGAATTTCGTATAGTTAAATTTTCTTTTAACCATGGATCGACCCAAAATTTGACATGTTTCCCAGTAGTTATATTCCATTTGTAACCTAAATTGCAGTAGGACCACCCCTGGATGATATTTCTCCAGGTGGCTGAAGCGTGATATTTTTTGGAATGGGATGGACGTATATGGTTAGTGAGAAGGACTTGAGCCCAAAGTTGTTTTGGATTATGGAATAACCTCCATGCAAGTCCTGCAAGTGAAGCATGATTTTTAATAACAAGATTTTGGATCCCAGACTCCCTTGGTTTAAGGGTTTAGTTACCCTATTCCATTTAATAAGATGTAATTTTCTTTTTTGTGGAGTTGTACCCCAGAGGAAGTTTCGTTGATAACGATTAAGAGTGGAAAGTATATACGCATGTATTTTTATATACTGCATGAGGTGATTGGGAATATGATTTAAAGTAGAACGAATTTGTGTGGTCCTTCCTGCTTTGGTTAAGAAGTGAGTTTTCCACTCTGCTAATTTGGTTTTAAAATTATCAATTAGGAACTGATAATCTGTTTTGGAAGGCTTTTTGGTGAAGATAGGAAAACCTAAGTATTTTCTAAAACTCTTTCCTTCTATCATGTTGAAGAGTTTTAAGACAGATGTCTTGGTGTTAGGGTTACAATTCTTAGAGAAAAAGATTTTAGATTTTTCCAAGTTAAAGGTCTGTCCGCAATGATAAGTGAAATGAGTGATTGTGTTAACCAGTGATTGATAAGTAGGTGCATTTATTTTTGCTGTTAGTATAATGTCATCCGCAAAAAAGAGGTGAGACAGTTGAGGACCTTAAGGTGTAAGGGAGATTGGAGTCCAGTTTTGGTGATCAACTTTTGTATTTATTTGTCGAGATAATAGTTTTAAATAAAGAATAAAAAGATAAGGAGATAAAGGGTCCCCTTGTCTGATGCCTCTTGTAGAAATAAAATATTTCGTAAGGTTACCATTAATGATAATGGGAGTGATTGTACTTGTTATGCAAGACATGATTAATTTGATAAAAGGTTTTGGAAAATGTAAAGTAACTAAAGTGTTTGTCTGTTTCAGAAATTGCCAAGGGCAATTAACTTGAACCAACAGAGAAGTGATGGCACTACGTAAAAAATAGCGATTGGATTTGCAAGTATAATGAACTACGTACTTTGGTTATTATTGCAAAGCATACCCATGTTTAGAGGCGGACTCTGGATTTGAGCATGATTTTACGCTACTCCCTCCGATTCACGATAAGTGATCAGTTTGCTTTTAGCACGCTCATTAAGAAAATACCAAATTTTATACAAAAATACTAGTATGACTAAACTACCCTAATTAAATATTTAATGTGAGCAGTAAGAAAACTTTTTAAGGATATGTACATAAAGGTAATTTTGTAAAAATAAATTGAATTCTTTATTGATTATATAAATGGATAGTTATTTTGGACCAAAATACAAAAGTAAATTGGTCACTTATTGTGGACCGCAGGGAGTAATTATTAGCGATAAAATTTGGCGGGCAACTCATTGAAAACTCAATGATTATGATAACTTATTATCCATTTAAAAAAAAAGTTCTAAAGAAATAGAAAGCATCGAACAAAGAGAGAGATTTCTTTGCAAAATATGTGCTACGGAAAGGAAAGATATTTGATTTAAGACTGTTTCAAACTTTAAAATTTCGAGCTTTTCTCAAATTAAAAAGGGGTCTGTGTCAAAAAGGTGTTCAACCTTAAAAAATTATCAAAAAACTTACTAAACAAATTAAGATTAAGAGTGTGCTAATAGTTAAAGAACTGAAGACTCTTAACTAGTTGTCATTGTCGAATCGGAGTTGACGAATATCCGCTACTTTGTCAAAGTAATTGTTGAAAAAAATTGTGGAAGAAGGATTCGTATTTTCTACTTCTGAAGCGCGATAAATTACAATTTGAGGCTTTTAAGTTTAAGGAAGCGGTTTGAAACTAAAATAAAATAAAGTAAGTTGAGTATTATATATTAAAACTAAACTATATTTGAGTTCAAAAAAGATAGAAGTAAAATATCAAGTACAAACTAGTTGAAGTCAAACTAAATTAAAATTAAAAGGTGAGGAGAAGGTGGTGAAAACGGGTTTTGAACCCACGACCTCCGGCAAAGCTGGAAACTTAAGCGCCCTACAAAATCACTCATCCAATTCGCCTCTTTGTGTCTTGGGGCACACGAAAAATATTTAAGGGTCCCAGCTATATGCAGAGACATATATATATATATATATATATATATGTCTCTGCATATAGCTGGGACCCTTAAATATTTTTCGTGTGCCCCAAGACACAAAGAGGCGAATTGGATGAGTGATTTTGTAGGGCGCTTAAGTTTCCAGCTTTGCCGGAGGTCGTGGGTTCAAAACCCGTTTTCACCACCTTCTCCTCACCTTTTAATTTTAATTTAGTTTGACTTCAACTAGTTTGTACTTGATATTTTACTTCTATCTTTTTTGAACTCAAATATAGTTTAGTTTTNATATATATATAGGGTTTTTGCCGAGGCTAACGGGGTCCCGTGACTCCTCAACCATCAACGTAGGTCCGCATCTGCTCATGTCTGTTGGACGTTTAAACGACTGCCTATGCACCAACGGTCTCAGAACTCAAACTTTACATACACATACAATCAGTTATTATCTCGTATAAACAGCACGAGCTAGCCAGTTTTCGGATTGGTCATTAAAAAATAGCCAGCGTTTGTCAAGTCATTAAAAAATAGCCACTATTTTGCTACAATAAAAACCGATCCAGCATAATATACTGGTGTTTAGTGCACCTGTGTATGAACTTTCAGCATATTATGCTGGAACTCCAGCACGCGGAAAGTTCCAGCATAATATACTGGAGATTCGAGTATCTGTGTATGACTTCCAGCATAAGTATACTGGAGTTCCAGTATATAATATTGGAATTCCAGTATATTATGCTGGAGCATTTTCCGAATTTTGAACAGTATTATCGTTCAGATTTAGCTTTACATGAAAAGTGGCTAAATTTCGATTACTTTTGAAACTGTAGCTATTTTTGAATTTCTCGGACACTGTTATAAAATTATTTATTGAAAAATGACATCGTATAGTCATTCTCAAAATAATAAATAATATATATATATATATATATATATAAGCGCATCAAAAATGCCCTGAGGCGATGGTGTGGGGAGAAAGTCTCAAGAGGCGTACGCCCAACAATTCGGGTCGTACGCACAGAGGCGCGTTTTTTAGTGTTGCGTAAGCCCTAGAGACTTTTTCAAATTAAAACAAAACTTATTGAGTAAGTCCATGTAATACCCAAATCTTCAAAAGTCAGCTTGGTAATTACTCAAACTATCCCAGTTCTTTATCTTGTCCACTTGTCTGCTAATATCTCCCAAAAGCAAAGAATATCAATTATTTTAAAAAAAATACAAAGCGAACTTCATTCTCCTTCATACCAACAAATTCAAAGTTCAAATTACAGGTTAGTCATCCTTTTTGTCCTCCATGTACAAAACTTTATTCTTTTCTACTCAAGTTAGTTGTGTTTCTAAGTAGCATATGATAGACTATTTTGGCTAGTTTTTTGTAGGGATGGAGCACATTTATATATATATTTTACATATTTATAGTTTTCTTTAATTTTTATGCAATTTACTTTTTTATAAATATTTACCATAATTATATTAAAATATTAAAAATTAAATATCTCTGGGGCTTACGCCCCGTACCTCAAAGCTTACGCCTCACTGAGGCATTTTACGCCTTTTAAAACACTGGCTACGGGTGCAGGCTAAAAGTGAAATATTTATTGGGGTATCAAAATTACACTTTACCAATCTAAACTTGTGCTTGGGCTACGACCCAGCTGGTGAAGTTAATCGAAACCCACAGTTGAAAGCTATCCCATCTTAATTTCCAGTCACCAGTCCAAGATTAATTAGTGGCTATCTGAGAGTCACAGTATTCCCTTTTCTACTTGTCCAGTAACTACTGAATAAAGCAGTATTACATACTATGGAGTGTGGACCGTAATTAGATATTTTTACTCGGTCAATGGCTAGTTGCATCATGAAAAAATTCGGTAATTGACAACTCTCAAGTCACGCAAACACACTTGAATTTAAATGACTAGACCTGTCACTTGAATCCTCCTCAAAAGTCAGGGTTGGTTGATTGACCAATATATAGACTTGTAATACATTTTAGGAAGAAAATACCACATAATATAAGATCACTCCCATTTCTTTTACTAATCAAATGTTGGAAGTAACCTCCCGAAGAGTAGACTATAAAGGATCGTTTGGTACGCGGGATAAGGTGAGATAAGAAAGGATAAAGTATGGTATTAAATTTATATCATGTTTGGTTGATGGTATAACCGTCAATCAAACATGGTATAAACTTATCCCATATTATCCCACCTTGTCCTATCAGACTTGGTATTATTTTATCCCACCTCCCAGGTGGGATAAAATATAGTTCAGTCCGCGTACCAAATATCATAAACTTCAAATCCGCATAGGCAATAACGTAGTCGAAACAACACTAAAGTAACCCAATTTTCAGAAATGTCGAAATGAGGAAGCCAATTGCAAGATTGCACAATAGCTGATTACGTGGAATTTGGTTCTCAAGTCTAAATCATAAGCAGTATATAGGGGACCAAAGGCTTGGGCATCAAGACATCAACAATGGAAGCTAGTTTCCTCCTACTTTTTCTATTGTTTTTCTGCTCTACTATACACAAGATTTCTACTACAACAGATATAATCACTGCAAATCACTCCATTGTAGATGGTGAAACTGTTGTTTCATCTGGTGGAACCTTCGAAATGGGAATTTTCAGCCCCAGTGGTTCCTCAAAGCGATACATCGGGATATGGTACAAGCAAATTCTTCCTCATATGCAGACAGTTGTATGGGTTGCCAATAGAGAAAAACCACTCACAAATACATCCTCAGTTGTTTTGAAGGTCACCAAGCCGGGAATACTTGCTCTTCTCAATGACAAGAATGAAATTATATGGTCCACTAATACCTCACGGTCAGTCCAAAATCCAGTAGCACAACTTTTAGGTTCTGGTAATCTTGTAGTAAAAGATGCAAATGATGGAAACCCAGATACCTTCCTTTGGCAGAGCTTTAGTTTTCCAACTGATACACACTTGCCTGATATGAAGCTTGGAAAGAGTTTTTGAACTGGGCAAGAGGCTTACCTTTCAGCATGGCAGAACGATAATGATCCAACTCCAGGGGAATTCACTCTTCACGTTGATTCTACACGATATCCACAGGTCCTCCTCAAACGTGGCACGAAAGTATCAGCTCGCTCAGGCCCATGGAATGGTTTATATTGGAGTTGGGCACCAGTATACCTACAAAAACAAAGCAACTCTAGTACAGTTGAAGTTGTTTTTAATGAGGAGGAGATTTACTATAGTTATTTTCTCACTAACAGCTGGTTAACAAGAATAGTCCTAAATAGCAATGGTGATATACAAAGCTTAACATGGGTGGATCGGACCAAGAGTTGGCATATTTACCTAAAGTTACCTTCGGATACTTGTGATACATATTTACCTAAAGAATAGTCCTAAAGTTGCCACATCAATCACTGAGATCCCTTCATAGGCACTTGGCAATTTCAACCCCTTGCTTGCTTGGA
>ML256400.1:85651-99612 GCA_005239495.1 Nicotiana undulata | reverse complement strand
GTTCTGCCTAGGATTGATATTATTTTCCGCTGCGTGTTACGAACATCTATATGCAATCCAACACTAGTTGCATTGCATGTATAGTCAATAATTTTTGTTCAGTTATTTTCATTGGTTTACAATATAAATTTTTTACATAGACCAGCTACCATAGAATCCCGCAGTAGGACGTATATTCCGGACGTTTTGTCGTGCGTACTACTAGAAAAAATATTATCTGACCAAATGATTTCTTAGATTTTTATTTTTTTTGTTTTTCTGGTTCCTTCTTTCATAACTAGAACTCGAACAAGAAAGAGATAAGACGGCCCTATAGAGAATATGTTCTAAAATCCATAATAGAGTAATGACAATCAAAAAAATATTTCTATTTAACGTTGGTGTAAAGTGTGAACCTTATCTTGAAATTTTTCCCAAAATTTGTAACAAATTAACAAAAGATCAAAAAACACTTCAGTATGCGATTTGTGAGCCATTATCAGGACGATACATTACTGTTTCTACTGTACAACATAGTACTACTGCTGCATACTCTACTTGAAATTGTTTAACTATTAGTAGTTGAAAGACTGAAAGGGCCAGTACTGATTTTTGGTGGTTCTGCAATTATAGAGTGAATCGCATATTGTTCTGGTTTATCTAGTAAGAAATGATATCCTATATCTTTCCCTTATATGTATGTATCAATAAAATAATTTTTACTTTGTTGTTTCATGCACTCACACGACATATGAGGGAAGGTGAAATGGTCGTTACGAATTTTTCCTTTATCTTAAATTTACCTAAAGCTTGCTCATATTATAGGAACTATCTTTTGTTTTTTGTATGAATTGGTATTATTTCAATCCAAATCCTTCCCGACACCTCCCAACGGAAATCTCGAATTTGGATTTCAAATTGACGGGTTAGTGTGAGTTTATCCATGCAGTTATGCACTCTTTGAATAGGAATCCGTTTCCTGATAGATCATGGCTCTCGTATTTTGGTGGGTCTCCGAGATCCTTCGATGACCTATGTCGAAGGGATGTCTATCTACACCGATCGATTGCTAGGTATTCCTAACAATTAACTGAACAATAAGAAAGTGAAGTCCATAAAAGTACAGAACACAAAGTCTTTTTTTTTGTTGCAGAAAATCACTATGACTCAAAGGTGAAAAGATCATGAAGCACAAACCTATGGAATTTCAACTAACTCTTCCAGAAAACAATGAGCTGGTCGAAACTATGCTCTCTCTGGCTGCTAAACTTTGAACGCACACACTTTTTCAATGAGAAACATCAACCTTGATCGTTAGGGTACATTAGTAGCACGATAGTCCAACTAATCAAGAAACTAAATTAGTAGCGAGAATCCGTTTCCAAAAAGAAAATTCTTATGCCATAAAAGATTCCTACTACATATTTTGTAGGGGTATTTCCATTAACCAAAAACAATTCCATCATAATAGAACTTCTTTAAGGGGACTCAGAGCACACAGAGGTGGTTCTAGGAATTTTCGTATATGGGTGCACTACTTGAACTTCATTAGGAAGTTTCAAGTATTTGGGATCCATAATTCAGAAGGATGGGGAGATAGATGAGGATGTTACTCACCGTATCGGAGCAGGATGGGTGAAGTGGAGGCTCGCTGCCGGTGTCTTGTGTGATAAGAATGTGCCATTGAAACTTAAGGGTAAGTTCTACAAGATAGTGGTCAGACCGACTATGTTGTATGGGACAGAATGTTGGCCAGTCAATAAGTCTCATGTCCAGCAAATGAAAGTAGCGGAAATGAGGATGTTGAGATGGATGTGTGGGCATACTAGATTGGATAGGATTAGGAATGAAGTTATTCGGGACAAGGTGGGAGTGGCCCCGGTGGAGGCTAAGATGCGTGAGGCAAGGTTGAGATGGTTTGGGCATGTTAAGAGGAGAAGCACAGGTGCCCCAGTCAAAAGATGTGAGAGGTTGGCCGTGGGAGGTGAGAGTAAAGGCAGAGGTAGACCGAAGAAGTCTTGGGTTGAAATGATCAGGCAGGACATGGCGCAGCTTGAGCTGTCCGAAGACATGACCCTAGATAGAAGGGTGTGAAGGTGTAAGATTAGGGTGGAAGGTTAGTAGGTAGTCGTGCGTTTCTCGTTGTCTTCCCTAGTCCGTTGGTATTAGTGCTAGTATGGTTCCCTCTTTTCCTTAGTTTGCTATAGTCGCGTGTCCTGTTCTGTTACTACTTACCTTCAGTAATTCCATAGTTGCTAGCAGTACTTCGCCATAGTCTCATATGCTGCCTCAGACCATTTGCCTGAATAAACTATCTTGCTATAGCTTGTTATTGGTACCTCTTTCATATTCTTTGTTGTTATCTCTGGTTTAGTTTTCTAACGATTTGTCTTGCTATCACTTGTTATCAGGGCTCCCTCCACTTTCGCTAGCCGAGGGTCATTTCGGAAACAGTCTCTCTACCCTCCCCAGACCCCACATGGTGGGAATATACCGGGTTGTTGTTGTTGGGTGCACTACTAAAAAATAGAGAAAAGAAATATATTAAGTGGAGTTGATTCCTATTCCTGTTGCTAAATAACTCAACCTTCAACCAAGTGCACCATTCAACATTCTTGAAGTATAGGTTGCGAGCCAGTCGCCAGAGTGCAGCTTGCCTGAAGTTAATATTATAGCGATTTTAGAAACTATGCACATAAAATATCTAATTTTTCGGAAAGATCACGGGTTCGCGTGGCCCATAATTTTGAGGAAATGACGCATAATGCCTATTAAGGCAAAAATATTTACCCGTTATTTCCCACTTGAAAATTAATTATAATTCTTACTTATACAGCACAAACATATTACATGATCATTCAATTTCCTATTTTCCCTTTAATTTGCTTTACCCCACGTGAGGGGCAAGTGGAAAATGTAAATCTAATTCCCCTTTTGTTTTATTTTATGACTTGAATCACATTACGTTTGACTATCTTTCTTTCTATGAGATGTACCTTGACCGTATAAACATATATTAATAATTATTAGGAAAAAAAATGAAATAGAATATTTGTAGTGAGAAAAATGGACAAGAGGAATAAGTTGATCGGAGAAACTCTTGGTTGTCGTGCATACCACAATTTCAAAAGGAATGTTCTGAATTTTTGTTCCAATTGTTGTCCACATAGTGACAACTGATATTATTTTAGTTTAATAATTAAATTTAAAAAAAAAATAAACTTTGCGTATAGTTGTATACCCTGTTGGTATAGCTATATACTATACCGGTATCATAAGTTAGTTGGAACATTTTTTGGTTGTATTAGCAATATTTAATTGGTATACTATTTGATTTTTCTTTAGTAATAGTAGAATAGTACAATATCTTCTTCTTTTTTAAATTTTTCTTTATGCATGTGTATTATGTAATCATTTTAATTTTTTTTTGTGCGTTTGACTTATATAATAGTATTATAATACAATATCTTGAAATACATTCTTATATTAATATGAGGTACGCTATTTTTTGATTTTTTACTTTATGCATGTGTATTATGTAATCGTAGTATAGTCATACATAATTTTCTGGAATTAATTAGTAGAACTGTATACCCTATTGGTATAATTGTATGTCATATTGGTATCATTATGTAGTTGGAATATTTTTTGGTTGTTTTAGATGCATTTTAAGTGAATTCTATCCTGAAAATGATTTATATGATTATGTTTTGCTGTGTTGGATTTTCTTGTACCTGTGGACATAGATTTTGTGTATTATGTAATAGTTTTTATAATTATATGCAGTTGTTGGAATGACCTCGTACATCTATATACCCTATTATAATAGTTATATACAATATTTACATCATATGCTAGTTGAATAATTTTTGGTTGTATTAACTGTATTTAATTGGTACACTATTTGATTTTCTTTTAATAACAGTAATATAGTACAATATCTTGAAATACTTTATTAATTTAAGATGTGGTACACTATATTTTTATTTTACTCTTCATGCATGTGTGTTATGTAATAGTAGTATAGTCATACAGTTCCGAAAATTAACCAATAAAGTTGTATACCATGTTGGTATAGCTATATGACATATTGGTATCATATGGTATTTTGAACATTGTTTTGGTTGTTTTAGCTGCATTTTAAGCGATTATTATTCTGAAACTATTTATATGAACATAATTTGCAGTGCTGGAACTTTTTTGTTCCAATGGACATAGATTATGTGTATTATGTAATAGTTTTTATATTTATAGGCAATTGTTGGAACGACCTACAACTATATACCCTGTTAGTATATGGAATGAGCAAGTTGCTTTGCGAATATTTAGCTTGCAATGCGAGCATGTAATTTTCTCATACTTTTATTGCATCCTTTTTGGTACAGTAGTATAGTCACAGATAGTTATAGCAATATTCAAGAGCAATCATATACTTTGATGGTATACATGTATACCATATTGGTATCATAGGGTACTAGAAGTCTTTTTTGTTACTAATACTTTTATTGGATTTTTTAATATTTTATTATCATTTCTATTCTAACTAGTATATATGGAGATTTGGTAGCCGTAGATTATGTTTTCTTGCTCCATCACTGGTTGTGTTACTGCTAATGGTAGAGTGTGTACTGATATTTATAACGAATGAAATCAAGGTTTGCATCACAATCACATTCTTAGAATCTGATTATGTATTTATGGTGCTCAGCAGCAGTCAATGTGATATTCAGTGAATTAGATAAAGTGACAACTGATATTTTTTCAGTTTAATAATTGAATTTTACAAAAATGAGAAAAAAGATAAAAAGTATATTATACTAGTTATATTTAAAAAAAAGAGTGAGTAAATATTTACTATATCAGTTATTTTTTCTTATTGTATAAAAAAAGAATAAGAAAAAGATAGTAAAAACAGTAAATGAAATTAGATTATGAAGAGAAAAAAAATATAAAAAAATAAGTTAAATTAAATTAGAAAAGCAAAAAAGAAAAAAAAAACAAGAAGAAAAGGAGAAAAAAAGAAAAGGAGAAAAAAAAAGAAAAAAAGAAGAAGCATAGAAATAAAGAAAAAAGAGAAAATTTCTACAAAACTACTATGGGTAAAAAATGTACTTAGTTTGATGGATAAAAAAATAAATAAATAGACAAAGATAAATAATTTTATTTTTGTGGATTTCTCCCCCATAATTTTGCCTAAAATCCGCTCCTAGCTACACAAGTGATTTCTGTGAAATACGAAGTACTTTTCTTAGACTTGCGTTTTCAACTTCCATCTCACGGCCTGAATTTGAGTCTAATGGGCTAAACTTTAAAATTTTGCAAACTTCGGCTATTTTTTAAATTAGGGTCCCAAATACAAAGTAATTCGTTTACTTCGCTCATTAGCATCTGGCTTGTCGCTAACCAATTGACGGAGATTGGTGCCTACAGAGTGAGAACAAAAAGAAAATAATAAAAATAGCCCCTTGAATCAAATATTTAATAAACAGTAGTTATTAGATTAAACGCAAATTATGAAATAAATATTTAACCAAATCTCCATTAAACTCTTGTCAAACCCCCGAAATTACAATACGAAATTTTTTAATAGACACGAGAAATAGATTTAAAAAAAATTACACCTCAAAGAATTGCTCTAAACACTAGACATAGACCAAAGATTGGATTGATTATAACTCCTGTTAAATTTAAGAACCAGGATTTGTTAAATATAGACGGACGCCAAAAGTACTCATTTTGTATAAACTTAAAAAGGACCAAAACTACTCAGGGTATACTTAAGGGACTATATTAAATCTACCACAAACTTAAGGGTCCATTTTTGTCATTTTCTCGAAATTGAGTACAAAAATAAATTGGGGTGTGATTCACAGCTGTGTGAAGTGCGAACCCCAGTCTAAGCTCGTCTCTCGCTTCGTCTCTGCTCTGTGAGTCACAACTCATCTCTGTGCTCGCTAATGACTACATTGTCTTTACTTTTCTTTTAAGTTTCTCTTTTTTTCTCCATCATTTCATGTGTTTTTTCTTAATCTTGTTGTTAATTGGAAATAATGCTGGAAAACTAAGCATTGCGTAGCACTGCTAGGTCATCAATGCTTTCAGCCTTTAGCATTTGGTGAATGTGATGGAATCTCATTAATATATCTTCTATCCTTTCATATCAGTTGGATGAGTGTGTATAACGTTTTCTTTCTAGTATTTTCACCATTAATACTTTTAATAATAGTATTAGGATTTCTGTTCCTCTTTCTGATGACTTGTTCTCAGTATTATGGAAGGAAAAAATATGTATATATGGACAAAGGACTAAATAATAATTAAGTGAAATAGTTATGTTTAGTGTTGCCCTCTTCATGGCAAACCTCATGGGTGATGAGACCCACACCTGCCTGAACTAAAGTGCTAAGCCTATTTTTGCCCCTACCTTGAGGGCCTAATCGTGCCGCAAGCTAGTCTTTGACAACACTTCTCGTTCTTGGCGTCTTTTATTTGTGTCTACACACTTTATGTGTTTGACTCTACTACTTCTACTAGCTATGTGGTATTATTCTTATGAGGACACTGTAGGTTTTGTGCATTTCACATGTCAAATTCTTCATGCTTGCCTTGTGTTTTCTTCCCTACTATTCCTGCACAAGTTCTTCATTGCGACCTTAGCGTTTAATGACCAAGACAGGCACGGGAAAGTGACATATGCTACCTGCCCATCCTCTGAAATATAGTCACCAGGTTATATTCAAGTGACAAGACCAAGCATTTAAGCTCAATAAGTTAATTAGGGTATCTGCTTGACAGTTCAAAAGATGTTGCTCATACTACCAATTCATCCAAAGCATTGCAGCTATTATCCGTTGCAAATACAGCTGGTTGGTAGCTAATGATACTGACTCTTAAGTGTAGCAACTATTGATATGAGTAAGATTCAAGATTCTTTCATATATTTTTGTTCTTTAATTTAGTCACAAAGTCTTTCTGGTGATAGTTAAGAGAGATGAAGATATTACACCTGGTAAGGAAAATGTACTTTTGTCAGATGTTTTAGAGAGCCGTCTTTATGTGAATTTCATAGCACTGAGGCCATGGGTGCCTTGAGAGGTTTTAGACAACCTCATTTATTTATCTTCTGGAATGAATCCCTACCCTACACTGCTTAAATTTTTTGCACTTTTATGTTTATTCAGTAAGAACATCATTTTGTTTTCGTTATACATGAAAAAGAATGTACATTTATCATTCATCTGTAAAGCTGGAAAAGTTACATTATGGAAATATATGTTTCTCGCCTTGTGGTGGAACTTCCTCTATTTGGCTTGTGAGCTTGTCATAGTTTGTCTTTGGGTTGCTACTCGGGTTTGGGGTGTTGAATTCAGTGTCTGAGTATGTTGTTTAACCAAATTTGCATATTATTTTTTTGGCTGGAACAAGAGAAACTTCAAGGTGTCGGTATCCTCATGGCTGGATCAAGAGAGACTTCAAGGTGTTGGTATCCTCATGGCTGGAACAGACGATATAACTAATGATGATATTGAAAGCCGCCAAGGTATTGATTTAGACTTGTGCAGATAATAAATATTGCATTTCTAGTTTATGATATGCTGAAATTTTATTCTCTCAAGTTGCTTGCTTCTTTTGTTTTTTTCTCTCCTTTTTTTATTTGATAGTCTCTTTATGTGCATTGTGTACAAATGTAGTGATATTGTTAGAGTTGGAAAAGATGAGCAGCACAATACTAAGGGGGAGAAATGATTTAGAAAGTCGAGCTGACAAGGTCATATCTGAACTGTCCAATAATATCCTCTCTCTTTTTGCATTCATGGGAGGAATTAGCATCTACCTAACCACCAAAATTCCAGCTGCTACTGCCTTTGCCATCTCTATTCTATTGATGTGTTTATTTTTGGCTGACACATTCATTCTCGTCGGCAAGGCAAAATCAAGGATTACACTAATGAACACGTTCATCGAGGGTTTACAGAAAGATATAAAACCGTGAGAGAAGACGCAACAATTCTAATGGAATTGGAACAGAACAGGAAAAGAAGGCTAGCAGCTACTGTTGTGGATAACAGTGAAGGTCTTGTCATGAACATGGATTCTTTTATTAACAGAGCTAAGAATATTTCTGGTGCTATAGATTTTTCTGACTTTGAGAAACATTATTATAAGTTGATCAATTTGTCTTGGGCGCTCGGAGTTATCTACATTCCTGTTGTACTGGTCCTAACATATTTCAACTATTACTATGGTGAGTATTTTTTCTTTTTCTATGAATCTTTTACATAATGTACAAAAAATGTTTCACACTTCTACTAAATGTATTCAAAGTCTATTTTGGTGCATGTTAAAGCATGATCTAGTAAAATTATAGATCTTTACTAAAATGCAGTTCATTAAGTCTGACCATCCTTTGATTTTTCAGATACTGGACTGGATTCCTCGTCACTTGATGGTATGTTAGATTTTTCTTCTCTGGCGCATAAGATTTCCTATTCAATGGCAATGTTAGATACCATTTTCTATTTGCAACATCGTGACTAAGTAGTATAAATACTATCATCAAACTAAATTTCTTTATTCTTCTAGCATGTCAACATGAACATGGCCAATACCTAGGGTATATATATGTCTCCGCGGCTGCTTTCCTTTTGGCATCCGTTTTCTTTCTTGACTCTTGAAATTATCTTCATGCGGATTGGTAGTCAACTCCTGCCCATTACTTTCTTTAGTTGTCTGGTTATTCTTCTTTTTCATTAATTTAAATATGCTTCACAGATTAAGAGTATGTCCTATTGAAGAGTAACTGTGACCAAGGAAACACTTGTATCCTGAGCTCGACATGGACTCCCTTTTCTGTGATTTACCTTATTTTCCTACCTCCTCCCCCCGTTAAGTGTCTAGACATCAGATATCTTTAACTATTCGTCTAAAAACTGGCAGACTTATAATGAGTCTTCAGGATAGATCTGTATGTTCTTTAAGCTACCCTGTGTAGTCTGTGTAATGGATATGCAAATATGATTATAGTTTCTAATTCCTTTTTCACTTGCAGAGGCAAGTAGTACATGGAGCAATGGATGTTGTCTCTTTAAAAATTATCAATATGGCACTAATGTCTGCCTAGATTATGATTCTCAAACCAGGGGCTGGTGATGTCTTTTGATGTATGAGATGTTCAAGTTAATCAGTATTAGTAGTAGTGGCAGCAGATCAGCATTTGCATTAGACGATATATAAACACTTGAGTTTTGTCGTGGGCTCGTGGCAGTGATCTTTGTTTTTGGCTGAAAAATGCAAAACATTGTCATATCAATTGCTGTTGGAAGGGTTAGGGGAATTGTGGATTGACTTATCAGCCTACTGCTGTTGTAAATAAAAACCTCCATCTCCTGAAAACCAGACAACTGAAACGTCACTGATTATATCTTGATTACATATTAAAATCACTAGTATGTTGACTTGTGCTAATTTGCAATTTCTTTCTTGCTTCATTTTCTACCATGTATGTTCTATATCTCGTAAGATGGTCTGGTTAAAGATTCAAAATGAAGATCCGGTAATTTAAAGTTCAATTATTAGTTACACCAATTAGCAATTCTGTAGAAAAAGCTTTGTTACTATTCTCTATTAATGAAACTTTGGGTGTGTTTGGTACGAAGGAAAATGTTTTCCAATTTCCCATGTATGTTGGCTTAAATGTTTTGAAAAACAGTTTTCTCATTGGCTCATTTTCCTTCAATTGGAGGAAAATGTTGTCTCTATTAAGACAAGGGAAAACATTTTTCAAAATTCCTTCTCAAGTTTCCCTTTCCTATTCCTTACCCTCACCAACCTACCCCACATCCACCTACTTAACCCCACCCCATGCCCTATCTCAAAAAAAGTTTTTTTTGGGTCACCACCCACCCCAACTCCGCAAAAAAAATGTATTTTTTACTTCTTCTTTTTTATAATTTTCAAATTTATGTTTTTCTATAGTTTTCAAATTTCTGTTTTTTCTTTTCAAATTGCTACATTAGCATGAAGTTTTAGCTCAAGGTGATTTGAAGTTGAATCTGGACAAGTTTTTAGTTTTTTGATTAAGCTGCAGAAAGGAGAAGAGATCTTTTTTCACGAATGAGGTTGTAGATCACGCGGTTAATGCACGATGCAGGTTTTATATCTTTTGTCATGAGTGTAATTGTCAATTATTACGGATTTTTTATCACCTAGTTACCAAATCAATAATTTTTAAAAATAGGGTACATGTTTATATGACGTAAATATAGGTGTGACTGCAAATACCTCGTTTTTTATGTAGGCTTCATCAACGAGCATAGTTAATTAATACTCCCTCCGGTCCAAAATAAGTGATTTTTTGCATGTTTTCACACAGATTAAGAAATACACCTTTTAACATTAATTAGCAATGAAATTGAACATATTAACATTTACTATCCCACATAAATACTCCTAACACATATTCCAACACTATTTACTCCAAGGACAATGTAGAAAAAAAAATAATTAATTCATTTTTAAAATCCGAAAAAATCACTTATTTTGAACCGGAGGGAGTATATTATTACCTCCATGACACAATCTACCACTTAGTTATGATAAACTAATGCAATTGGTGTAAAAGTTGGGTCTGAAATTTTTTTCTAGCTTAATAGTCCTGCTGTTCACCTAGTTGACCACACTCTTATTATTACTTGTCACACTTTTGGTATCGAACGACGAAAGATTTATGAAGTCTAAGCTAAAGGTTTTATACTTGTAAAATAATTCTTTCTTTTCTTCTGGTTTAGAGAAAATGGGTTTTATCCATTTCAGTTTCACTTAGTTTTGGAGAGAAATTCAAAAATAATCAGATTTATAAGTGGTCATTTAAAAATAGCTACGATTAAAAAGTTATTGAAATTTAGCCACTTTTCATGTAAAAATAAATTTATACGAAAGCATAGTTCAAAATTTAGAAAATACTCCAGCATAATATAATGGAATTTCAATATAATATATTGGACTTCCAGCATAACATACTGGAGTTCCAGTATAATATACCGGTCCAACATAATATGTTAGAAGTTCATACACAGGTGCTCCGATCCCCAGTATATTATACTGGAAGTTCATACACAGGTGCACCGCTCTTCAGTGTATTATGCTGGAATTTCCGTGTTGCAGCAAAATAGTGACTATTTTTCCATGACTTTGCAAACGCTGATTATTTTTAAATGATGAGTCCGAAAACTGGTTAGCGCGTGCTATTTTTACTTCATTTTGTGATCTGACTGATTGTGCCTGATGCTGATGGGATGTTAGCTAGCGTTCGGTCATAGATTCCCAAATTTATTCTGAAAAATATATGTATTATGAGGGATTTGGCCCAAAATCAGTTATTGAGCTGGTTTTGGGATTTTGCCAAAATATAGAAAAAATTTATGACCAAACATGTATTTTTTAAATAAAACCTAAATTTATTTTGGCAAAAGCTATAACAATACGGGTCCTTAGTCTTCGGCGCATAATGAATGACAAAAATAATTTTGTGCCACTATTCATTTTTTAAACCCCAGTAATAGAAGTATAGAAATAAAAATCAGATGCTAGAGTTTTAAAACATGTTGGATAGAATTTTCTCGATTGCTACCATTTTAAAGCACGTTGGGCAGAATTTCAGCACTTATACTGATCGTCAAGATTTTGTCACTAATCCCGATCACTATAATTTTTTAGCATTCTACCTGAAAATTTCGACAATCGTGAGAATTTTTTGTGCTTTAAAATTATGGCGATTGTCATAATTTATGTTGCTTCAAAATTCTGGCAAGCATGCTTTAAAATGCTGGCGCGAAGCTATTTCTTAAAACCTTTTATAAAGTGATCAAAATATAAATAGTGGTCTAAAAAAGGCCATCCAACATCATTTAGGGGATTTATTATTCATAGACAATGTCAAATACTAGTAAAATTTTGCATAAGTTTGCAACATCGAGGCTACGTAGTATAAATGCTTTCACATCAAACTAAGTTTCTTTTTTATCGCAACCTGTCAACACATTAACATGACAATACCTAGGATATATCTTGAGAGGTGGAGTCGGAGTTTGAAGCTTATAAGTTCAGAATTTTAATATACTTTTTATTTATTAAATTACAAATTAATAATTTATATATATTCAATAAATTTTTTGACAAATATAAAATTTGGATAATAACTACTAGGTGCATCGGAACTCGTAGGCCTAAAGCTAGCTCCGTCCCAGCCAAGAAAACCGCCTCAAATTGAGGTATGTCTGAATATTTTGGTATTTTTATTAACTGGTTTGTTTAATTATTTATATAATATATTAAGTTATATAAAATTAAAGAATATAATTTATAAAATTCGAGCTTAGGGCGGTCCTAAGTGCAATGATAAATCTCATTTAACTGTTTAATAGTAATTGCTTGTGAGATAAATTAATTTATTTTTATAGGTTGTAGCTTTTTTAATCTTCAAATTAAAAGTGAAATACTTTTAGCTGTTCATACTCCTTATTAGAAAAATCTCTATTACAGAATTAAGCCTAACTGAAACTATTTTTATAAAAGAGAAATAACTGAAAAACTGTCAAACTGAACTCATTCGTTGCAAATTTTCAGGACTAAGCATTTTGAAAATTTCATATTTCCCTCCCATTTTTTGGCACAAAAAAAAAAGAGACAAAGAAAATATTTAATTTGTCCCTCTCACTATATCCCTTAACTTTTTAACTATCCCCCACGCAATTCCCCTCTCCCTACGTCTGCTATGGATAAAATCCTTGCAGTTGAGATAGAAGATCATATTAGCCACTTTAACAATGAAGCCTATCTTTGGCTAGCAAAAAACGCCCAGGCAATATGCTGTTAGCTTAAGGTATGAAAGTGCACTTCTCTTTATAAGTATATTTTGTTTTAACAATAATTACCTCTGGATTTCTATCTTTGCTATGCCTATTCAAGTGTGAATAATATATGCACATCGGTATATATTTATTTGTCGAATCATATACAAGTTCCTCATCAAATATTTTTATTTTGTCATTTCAGTTTTCAGATTAGTGATCTGAATGGTGAACCATCTTCACTTATGAATGTATGAGGATTGATGGCAGCAATAATACATGAATTTGTATGGGTTAGAGTTTGTGATGTTTTATGGATTTTTTTTATGGAATTTGATACTTATGTTATATGAGTTATTCAAAACATTTTACTTTATCCTATTATTAAACTTCCAAATAGGAACAAAAATTCAGCAACCAAAATTTTGTGTAATTTAATTTTTTTTTGTTGAAGAATTAGATCATTTTGTGGAGGTTATGAACCCCCGCATGTAATTTTTTATCTTTTTTTTTAACAACAAAATCATATTTGTAGGGGTTACAAACTCCTACTAATTGTCTTTGGAATTGTCACAAATTAAAAATTCATTTTGTGACTGTTGTCGTGGATGTTCTGAAAAACTCCCACAAAATGATCGTGGCGAATGTAACTGTGGAGTTTTCCAAAACCACCACAATTTATTTTGTAGGGGTCTAAAATTGCCACATACTGACAAAATAATTGCCACAAAGGGTGTATTTGGTATAAAGGAAAATGTTTTCCATGGAAAATATTTTCCAAGAAAATGTTTTCTTGGAAAACAAGTAGTAATCTTATTCATTTTCTGGTGTTTGGTACGCAAACTAAGGAAAATATTTTCTCAAGAGTATTCATAAATAATTTTGATATAATGAACATGAATTCATAAACTATCGAACCAATAACCTTCCGAACCCACAAATTTTATAAACTTCTGAACCGCAAAAAGTTTTGAACCGCGAAATTTTGAAACACATAAACCTCCGAACTCATATCTTTGGAACTTGTAAAATTTTGAACTTGTAAACCGAAAGATGAAAAAAGTAAAACTGAAAATATATATAAAAAAATATTTTTTCTCGGGGGAGGCAGGAGGGGGCAAGGGGGGGCGAGGG
>ML256400.1:64967-85424 GCA_005239495.1 Nicotiana undulata | reverse complement strand
GGGGGTGCGAGGGGGGTGGGGTGGGGAATGGGGGGTGCAAGAAAAAAAAATTAGAAATTTTCAAATTAAAAAAAATATAAAAATATATTTTTTTGCGGGGTGGGGGTGGGGTGGGGTGGGGTGGGGGAGATTGGGTGGGTGGCGACGAAAGAAAACCTTTTTGGAAAGAGGGCATGGGGTGAATTTAGGGGGTAGGTGTGAGGGGGGTTAGTGAGGGTACGGAATAGGGTGGGGAAGGTTGAGAATGAGTTTTGGAAAAAGTTTTTTTTTTCTTGATAGGAAAAATATTTTCCTCCAATTAAAGAAAAATAAATTGATGAGAAAAATATTTTCAAAAAATTTAAGCCAACCAAATATAAAAAATTAAAAAATATTTTCCTTCGTACCAAACACCACCCCAAAATGAACATTTTTTTGTCTGCATCAAATCGAATCATCGGGGCTTTAATTTTAAAGAAAAATGGCCACTAAAAAGTCCACTCATGACTTGTCTATCCAGCTAGCCTCCTCGCATATGCAAGACCCTCCGGAATATTCATGCAAATTAGAACTCTTTTCAAAAAAAGGAAAAAAAAAACTCAAATATATTTTTTCATATTTTCTTTTGGTCTCAAATTGTTTCCAAATAAAAAAATAAAAAGTTGTTGCCTAGCCTGTTCTTTTTCTGTCGTTCTTTATTTGAAAGTCTATCGGAAACAACCTTTCTGCCCTTCCAGAGGTAGGGGTAAGCAGGGTCAACCTAGAGCATTGAACATGGATTCCGAGAAACCTAGTAACTCTTGCGTAGACCCTATTGTAAACATATAAAATTAGTTGAGTTTAATCCATACAAAATTTGGATTAAATTCAATTGGGTTAAATAATTAATTTGGCGTTACAAGTTAAATTAGTCCATTTTAATATTTTCAAACCCAAAGTCCATTTCATCTTAAGGCCCAGACTCATGCCATGTGACATGGCATATCCAGTCAAACTCCAGGCCAATAAGATGACGCCACGTGTTAAATGATGTGGCAATCCAAGTAAAATGCAAGAACCAACTACAAGTCGCCAAGTGGCTAAAATGACATGGGCCAATCAGAATCAAGCAAGAGAGTTCTTATGTAACTTGACTTCCATCCTCTACAACTATAAATAGAGGGGTTACATAACTCTCAAGGGACATTAAGAGTTGGAGAAGAACACTCCGCAATTGGTGAAGGCATCCACAAACAGAGAGATCAACCATCAAGTGCTTAGTTCTTCAACAAAGGAGTGATCAACGGAGTTTTTTCCGGAGATCAACCCGTAATAACAAAGTGCTGCTCAACGTTCTTGGCGGTTACATACATCACAAGGAGGTCTGCATCATCCTACATTCGAGAAAGACGCTTCTCAACCCCTTGAATTACGGAGAATTTCATAGAGGAGAATCAAGGGATACAAAGAATTGTACTCACAAATATTTATCAATAAAATCTTTTTTTCTTTATATTATATTTGTTGCAGTTTATTTTCCGGACTACGAAAATTTATTGCGAACAAATTTTGGCACGCCGAGGGGGACCAATTCTTCTCTTCATCTCTCCTTCTTTCAAGTTGAAAATTACAAACTTCAGATCTACTGCTACGATGGCCTTCCGCAAGTGTGATGTTTCATGCAAAGATGATATTGCTACCGCGTCTGCTGAGCTCAATCATATTGGCCCAATCACTCAAACAAAGTTCAAGGATAGTGGCTTGGATGGAACCGAATATTTCGCCTCCTTGGAGATGGCGGAGAAAGCAGATCTCACACGACGTCTGCAACCGCAATCTTTGGGGGTAACACCCTATTCTCGCTATTTGACGAATTTTCTCAAACAGCCTCCAACTTTGGGAAATTTGAGGATTTGTTGGATTCTCCAGTTTCAACGAAAGTCAACGCCTTAATGACTGGCGCAACTAACATGGATGAGAAGTTTACCGTGATGGAACAGACTATTGAAGTCTTGAAGAAATCTGTTGAAGACAAAGACCTTCAAATCGGTCAACTCGGGAACAAATGGGGTGGCGATGCACCTGGAGAGTCGAGCCACGTCCCTCCTCGTTCACCTGACTCCACCTTGCAAAAAACGACTATTGAGGAATCACTTGCCAAGTTTAACATTCAAAAGGAAAAGCAATCCACTTCAGTTGCAGCGTTATCTGTCCAACAATTGCAAGACATGATAACAAACACCATCAGAGCTCAATATGGAGGACCATCACTGTTGTATTATTCTAAGCCTTATACTAAGAGGATTGATTGTCTAACCATGCCAACCAATTATCAACCACCAAAGTTGCATCAATTTGATGGCAAATGGAACCCAAGGCAACATATCGCCCACTTTGTCGAGACTTGTAGCAATGCTGGAACACGTGGTGACCTTTTGGTAAAACAATTTGTTCGTTCTCTGAAAGGAAACGCATTTGACTGGTATACTGACTTGGAGCCCGAATCCATTGATAGCTGGGAGCAACTGGAGAAGTAATTACTTAATTGTTTTTACAGTACCCGAAGAACTGTAAGCATGATAGAGTTGACAGGAACCAAGCAAAGGAAGGACGAGCCTGTGGTGGATTACATCAATCGTTGAAGGGCATTAAGTTTGGATTGCAAGGATCGGCTTTCAGAAATATCTGTTTTGGATATGTGCATTCAAGGAATGCACTGGGGTCTTTTGTAAATCCTACAAGGGATCAAACCAAGAACTTTTGAAGAACTTGCAACGCAAGCTCACGATATGGAGTTAAGCATCACAAACCATGGAAAGGCATTTCCATTCGTTGATCAGAAGGAGTTCAAGAAACATGTTGCATCAAAAAATCAAACCAAAGAATCTATGGCGGTCAAAGCAACTTCTGTGAAAGTCACGACTAAGCAAAAGGTCAAGGAGGATAAGACCCGAGTCTATTTCCCAAAGAGGAGAAACGTCGTCTAACCTTGAAGGAATTGGAGGCGAAGGTTTATCCGTTTCCAGATTAGGACGTACCCACAATCCTCGATGAATTGTTAGCCAAAAGAGTCATCGATCTCCCTGAATCAAAAAGGCCTGAGGAAATTGGTAAAGTTGGCGATCCAAAATACTGCAAGTTTCATCGCGTCATTAGCCACCCTACAGAGAAATGCTTCGTCTTAAAGGAGAAAATCATGGCTCTCGTAAGTGAAGGAAAAATCATCATAGACATGGATGAAACAGCAGCAGCAAATCATGCAGGTATCTCGCTCAAAGAAAAGAAGTGTTCAAAGTTGCAAAACGCGTCAGGCACTGTCTTCTTACAATTTGGAAGTTTCGAGCCCGTTGTAGTTGATCGTCCAAGAAAAACTCTTGAGGGTTTACTAGAGCTGAACACTCAGTCCAAAGACAAAGACGATGAGGGTTGGACTTTAGTGACTCATAAGAAACGAAGTCATCAAGAAGTTTTAAAGCTACCACTTCCTAAGACAAGAGAAAAAATAAGCGATGTGGATAAGCTACAACCGCCAAGAATTATCAAATCTTCTATTAGCAAGAATATTAACGGTGACCTATCACCGAAGTTCCAAAAGCCCATCACATTGCATGAATTCTTTCCTAGAAAATTCCTTCATGGAGGTCACGTTAGTGCAACTCATGTAGTTTCTAGTGCAGACGAAACAAAGGAAAGCAACGATGAGCTTGCTCCCATGAAAACACAAGAACATCATGATAACGGAAAAGTTGTCTACATGTTGTGCAACAATTTACTTCACAGATGATGACTTGTTGATGGGATCTAGACCACATAACATACCTCTGTTCGTTGTAGGGGCCATTCGGGAACAACATCTCAATTGCATACTTGTTGATGATGGTTCGGTTGTCAACATCATGCCAAAGATGGTGCTAAAAAAGCTTGGGATCTCTATCGATGAGCTATCCAAAAGTAACCTAACCATCCAAGGTTTCAACCAAGGAGGAAAACGAGCTATAGGTATGATCCGCTTGGGATTATCCATTGGCGAGATGAAGTCAAACACCCTGATTCACGTCATAGATGTTAAAACATCATACAACCTATTGCTTGGACGTCCTTGGATTCATGAGAATGGAGTGGTATCGTCTACTTTGCATCAATGTCTGAAGTACATAAGGGATGGAGAGATAGTAAAAATTGATGCAGACACCAATCCTTTCACTAAAACTGAGTCATACTTTGCAGATGCAAAATTCTACCTAGATTCTTGTGAACTGAGCATGGATAAACCATCATCACTCGACGAAGTTGATGTCAAGTCAAAATAAGAAAATGAGGCTCAATGGACTACCACCAAACTGCCTAAGAAGAGAACTGAAGAAGTCTCCATTAAGCTGTCATCATCTGAAGGTAACAAACAAACAAAGACTGATAAAGAGCATCTAGTTTTTCGCTATGTTCCGCGTGAGCGTCGAAAGAAAGGGGAACCTTTGCTGCAGGAATGTAATCCAAAGAAGCAAATGAGTCACAAGGATATCCAACATTTGAAGGAGCATATGACTGTCCCAGTTGCACAAATCCCATATATGACTTGTGAGTTTACTAAAGGCAATATCCAAACTGATAAAATGAAAGGGCACTATGATCCTAAGGCCTTCATACTGCTTGAAAAGTCTGGTTATGATTTCTCCAATCCATCAAGACTAGGAGAACTCAAAGACGAAGTCACTGGTGAAAAGATACATGGGCTCAATGAGTCCCAAATGAAGTTGAGAAAGCAAGGGCACTACATCGCCACTCCAAAGTTTGGGTTGGGATTCAGCTTGGCAGAGCCTCTCAGAATTTCATCTAAGAGAAGCAAAGAGATAACTTCATCACAACACACCTCGATAGAGGATATGGAGGAATTTAAGGGCAGCAACGAACTTCTGTGTTTGATCGCATTGGAAGCTTAACCGCTCGGGTCTCGGCGTTTGAAAGGCTAAGTCACAAAGGTGAACATGTATCTTCCAAACATCGAAAGGAAGTTTCCACTACCTCCAAAACCTCTGTCTTTTGTCGCTTGGGAACCACAAGGAAGTTACCATCTAGAAAGATATTGGCAAAACATAAGGATCAAGTCCACGAGGAGTGGGATCATTTTGAAGTTGTTACTGACAAAGAAATCTGTAGTGCTTTCCCATCATGTATGAAGACGAAGTCTATTTTGTCAATATCCACAGCTGGTCCACTGAAGGTGCAAAGAAGAACCATTATTTACACTTGCCATCCTCATAAAGAAGCAGAGAAAGAGAAAGAAGCCATGCTGGCCATCCAAGGAAGTCAAATCGAAAAGTCAGACATTGTGGAAACATCCTATCACATAACTATAGAAGATAGACCATGCCTTGACATTGATGATGAAGTACATGAGGATCCCCCTCAACTAGAAGATGGCGGGAAATCAACTATAGATGAGCTTAAGGAACACAATTTAGGCACTCCAGAAGATCCACGCCCCACCTTCATTAGTGCTCTTCTTACACCTCAAGAGGAGGAGGAATACTCCAATTTATTGAGCGAATACAAAGATGTCTTTGCTTGGTCATATAAAGAAATGCCTGGTCTTAGTCCTAAGGTAGTCGTTCATAATTTGGGGATCAAAAGTGGAGCACGCCTTTGAAGCAGTCACAACGCATGTTTCGACCCGAACTAGTACCACAAATCGAAGTCGAAAGTCAACAAGCTCATTGAGGCGGGATTTATTCGAGAGGTGAAGCACCCATCATGGATATCGAATATTGTACCTGTCAAGAAAAAGAATGGTCAAATACATGTTTGTGTTGACTTTCGAGACCTAAACAAGGCATGTCCGAAAGATGACTTTCCGCTACCAATCATTGAACTCATGGTTGATGCTACAACAGGGCATGAAGCTATGTCATTCATGTATGGGTCCTCTGGATACAATCAAATCAGAATGTCCCCAAAAGATGAAGAGTGTACTGCTTTCCGAACTCCAAAGGGGATATACTGCTACAAAGTGATGCCCTTCGGTCTGAAGAATGCTGGTGCCACCTACCAACGCGCAATGCAAAATATCTTTGACGACATGATTCATAAAAGGGTTGAATGCTACGTCGATGACTTGGTGGTGAAGACGAAGAGTAGACGTTACCACCTTGAAGACCTTCGAATTGTTTTTGAAAGGTTAAGAAAATTCGACTTGAAGATGAATCCACTCAATTGTGCATTTGGAGTTGTCTCGGGAAAGTTTCTTGGCTTCATTGTGCGTCATCGTGGGATTGAAGTTGATCCCGCAAAGATCGACGCCATTCAAAAAATGCCCGAGCCGAAGAACTTGAGGGAGCTTCGATCTCTACAAGGAAACTTAGCATTCATCTGGAGGTTCATCTCTAATCTGGCGGGACGATGTCAACCCTTCAATCATCTATTGAGTAAGAATATCCCTTTTCATTGGAATCAGTCATTTCAAATTCTTTTGAAAGCATCAAAAGATACTTGTTGAATCCACTTGTGTTAGGGGCGCCAATGCTCGGGAAGCCATTGATACTCTACATCGCTGCACAAGAACGTTCACTTGGAGAACTACTTGCTCAAGAGAATGAGGAAGGAAAGGAACAAGCCTTGTACTACCTCAGTCGAACTCTGTTAGGAGCTGAGTTGAACTATACGCCTGTTGAGAAAATATGCCTAGCGTTACTTTATGCGATAAAGAAGCTAAGGCATTATTTTGAAGCATACACTATCAAACTCATCTCTCGAGCATATCCCGTGAAGTTCGTGATGACTCGACCCGTTCTTTCTGGATGCCTTGCAAGATGGTCCATATTGTTTAACCAATATGAGATCACATACACACCTCAAAAGGCCGTGAAAGGACAGGCACTAGCCAATTTTCTAGCTGATCACCCTCTTCCGGCAGAATGGGAGATTTCTGATGAGCTTCCAAATGAAGACGTTTTGTTCATTGAGGGACTGCCACCATGGACAATGTTCTTTGATGGGTCTGCACATCGTAATAGTGCGGGGGCAGGAGTTGTGTTGATCTCTCCAGAAAGACAAATCTTGCCATTCTCATTTAGTCGAAACATGTTCCAACAATGCCGCAGAGTACCAAGCTTTGATCGTCGGTCTCGAAATGGCGTTAAACATGAAGATTTTACAATTGGAGATCTACGACGATTCTAAGCTGATCATCAACCAACTGTTGGGGAGTTACGAGGTAAAAAAGGAAGAATTCTTGCCATACCATCAATATGCTTCTTGTTTACTCGAAAGATTCGACCAAGTGTTCTTAAACCACGTCCCAAGATAAGAAAATCGCATGGCGGATGCTTTGTCACGACGATGGCACTTGGAGAGAATGAGTCAACAAAGGTACATATGTGTCATCGATGGGTCATTCCTAGACTTCTTGATCTTCAAATCAACGAAAGCCATCATATGTCTGTTAGGGTGATTGATGAAGAAGATTGGAGGCAACCATTTATAGAATACCTTGAACACATAAGGTTACCCAAGGATTCACGACAAAGAACAGACATCAAGCGAAGGGAACCACGATTCATCTTCTACAAGGGGACATTATTTCGCCGCTCCTTTGAAGGGATATTCTTGCGATGTCCTGACAAAGAAGAAGCCCGCCAAGCAATGGAGGAAGCACATTCTGGCTCGTGTGGAGCACACCAATCTGGTCCAAAGCTTCATTTCCACATCAAGAGGATGGGCTACTACTGGACGACAATGGTGAAGGATTGCATGGATCATGCCAAAAGATGTCAAGCGTGTCAATTTCATACCAACTACATCCACCAACCTCCAGAGCCTCTTCATCCAACTGTAGCTTCATGGACTTTCGATGCATGGGGACTTGACGTTGTTGGACGACTTCCAAAGTCATCAAAGGGACAAATTTACATATTGGCTGCTTGGGCCAAAGCTGTTCTACTAAAAGAGGTAAAAAAGGAGACTGTTGTCGATTTTATCAAGTCATATATAATTTTAGGTACGGCATACCGAGATACATAATCACTGATAATGGAACACCATTTGACAACAAGCTCTTGAAGAGTCTGTGCGAGAAGTTTGGCTTCAAGCAACGTAAGTCTTCAATGTATAATGCACCCGCCAACGGCCTTGCTGAAGCTTTTAACAAGACGCTTGGTAACCTTTTGAAGAAAGTTGTTGCAAAGAACAAGAGAAAATTGGTGAAGATTTGTGGGCATACCGAACAACCTTCAGAACTAATACACAAGCAACTCCTTACTCTTTGGTGTATGGCGTATAGGCAGTCCTTCCGTTGGAGCAACAAATTCCATCATTGCGGATCGCAATCCAAGAAGGGCTAACATCCGAAGAGAATGCTCAACTTCGCCTAACAGAGTTAGAGGCCTTGGATGAGAAAAGATTAGATGCGCAAGAAAAATTGGAATGCTACCAAGCTCGACTAGCTAGAGCCTTCAACAAGAAAGTGCGGCCAAGATCATTCCAAGTAGGAGACTTAGTCCTAGCAGTTCGACGACCCATAATCCTCAACAAACGCATATACGACAAGTTTACCTCAAATTTGGACGGGTCGTATGCTGTGAAGGAAGCCTATTCAAGTGGCGCATACAAAATTGTCGATAAGGATGGTCTCAGAGTTGGTCCGATCAACGAAAGATTTCTGAAGCAGTACTTTCCATGAAAGTTACATGACGTTCCTCGATGTACGAGCCTAAATTGCAAGTCATGACGCTCCTTGATGCATGAGCCTAAACTGCACGTTGCTACACTCCTGGCCCGCATGAGTATAAACTGTGTACGGCCAAAAAAAAAAAAAGTCCGCTAGGTTGAAAACCTCGCGAGGGGCGGCCTAGGCAAAAATTAGGATATAAAAAAAGAAGAAAGAACTCACCCCTCTGAACTACGTCATGACTTGATCCTCCTCACCGAGGTACGTAGGCAGCTTAGAGTTTCATTCTAAGTTTAGTCGCATGAGTTTTAAAAAAAATTAAAAGTTGAGCGTCATTGAATCATTATATTAATTCTTCCAAGTGTAGAGGCACATATCTATGACGAAAATGAGACGAATTGCATTGAAGTATAAAAGATGTTTTATTGCTTCAATAGTACAAAAATTTATACATCCAAAAATGTAGAGACTAAAGGACTAGACATTTTTCTATACAAAAGCCTAAATCATGAAAATGATCGTAAACTAGGCTTTGTTGCTGACGCGTCTTAAATGCTTTCCAAGTCTGATGACGTCTCCACATTTGATGCCATCCTCAACGTCCCAATCACCATGGTATCCGGCATTGATAAACTTCAAGACTATCAACAAATCAAGTGCAACAATTGGTGAAGGGGTGGCTCCGCATCTTGTATGACACTTCTGTTTGATATCTGGATCCTTTGAGCTTCTTTGCGAGTCTGCAAAAGAAATAAATGAAGAGATAAGATTTGTGACGCATGATAGCCAAATTTACTACATGCAAGACTATAGAATCAGTGTAAAAAAAAAACATTCATAGGACAACTCAGAGAGTATAAAGCTGGAAAGCGAGCTCAACAGACGACATGATCAACTTTGGAAAGCTACTGCGGTCCATACGGAAGACGTTCTGCCCCAAACATTTTATATGTTGTACATTTGGATGTCTAGTCTCCAAAAACACAATCCGTTTGCGATTCGGAGGCTCCTAGCTCAAGCTACGATTTTTGTTGTCGGCACCGCACGAATCTAAAAGTTTACTGCAGCTAGGTCGTGCTTTGAGAATTTTCTGTTTCCAGACCAAAAGGATTTCTGGATGAAATTCCTCTGAGATGCAGCTCTATGACTTCACTTTCTAACGCCACAAACGGAGCCCACTTTGGAGTCTCCTAATCGAGATATGAATTTTTCCACCAAAGCGCGCAAAGCTGAAAAGCAATTTCGCGGACGGAGGGGTCAATTTCAGAAAGCTGCTGCGGACAATCTGCTAGGAATTCTTCCATGATATTTTGAGGATTTCTTTATCTCTGAGTATTCTTTCCATTGGCACAGACGGCTAGCGATTTGGACGTTCCTATCTTGAGATATGTGTGTTCCAATGACAGCAAACAGTGTTGTGAAGCCGAAATGACAGACTGGTGCATCGCCTTTGAAAGTTCATTCCGACTTGTCCCGATGAAATTTGGCCCTAAATTTTGGATATGTCACTTTGATGCAAGTTACGATTCTGCAAGACCAAGCGGATTGCAGTTCGGACACTTATATCTCGAGATATCAATTTATCAATGAGAACGCACAATGCTTCAAAGTCAAAATGCTGAACATATGTATCTATTTTGAAAAAAGATATATTGCGGCTAATCCTCGAGGAACTTTGCTGTGAATTTTTGATGTATTGCATCCTTTCGAGTTTTGTTTCTTTAGGAATAAGCGGCTGGTGATTTGATCGCACCTCCATCAAAGGATGAATATATTTGTGGAGATTTGCCAAGTACTCGCTCGCCAGGGTTGGAAAGGATTGCTCCAAGTAGTGTCAATCTTGCCAAGGCTGCAAAAACAAAACAAAAAGATGATAGAGATGACGGAGCTCACGGTGCTAATTGCACGAGGCTTCTTGGTTCTATAGGGATCGGTTCCAATCGCACGAAGCTTTCAATTCAGCAACAAGTATATCGGTGCCTACATCACGACGCTTCAATGCGAATGGTGAGCATTGTGACGTGCACTTCACCGCTCCATGGATCGTACGCTTCATGTAACTACAAAAAAGGAGTGGCGATCATCCTCTTATTATCATGATGCATATTGGAGTATATCAACTCCGAACCTGCAAAAAAAAAAAAAAAGAAGTATGCTGCCCGAACAATCCTCTCGATTCCGGCGCTTGATTGATCAAAGATTTGTTGCGTCTAGATCAAAAGGGACGGAGCTTCGACGTTTATAGATGTTGTATCTCGCCGAGTCTTCTTACCGACGGTGTAAACAACTCGTAGTTCGGATGCTCCCATCTTGAGATATGCATTTTTAGCAAGAGCATGTGAAGCTGAAAAATCGAGCCAGCATGTTGGAACTCGTCTTCCAGATTCAGAAAATTATCTGGGAAAACCCAGGGACATCCTGACTGTGATTTCTACATATGTTGTAGCTCCAAGAGTATAATGATCAGCGCCGCAAACGACTTGTGATTTGGACTCTCCTATCTCGTGATATGATTTTTTTCGCCGAGAGCGCGCAGAGCTGTGAGATCAACAGGCCAGACGTGTATGCCAACTTCAAAAATTATTTCCGGATAATACATAAGGAATTTGGCTTTAATTTTTGATATGTTGGATTTCTTTGAGTCTAAAATCGGTAGAATCAAGCGGCTCGCGATTTGGACTTTTCGATCTCAAGATATGAATTTTTCGCCTAGAGCGCGCAGAACTGTGAGATCAACACGGGCCAGACGTGTAGATCGACTTTGAAAATTAATTCCAGCTGATACAAAAGGATATTCATGCTGATTTTTTGATATGTTTCAGTCCTATGAGCCTACTTTCGTTAGAAACAAACGACTTATGATTTGAAGTCTCCTACAACAAAATATGAATTCTTTTTTGCAAGTGTGCAAAGGTTGCAGACAGCTTCTCTCCAAGAATTTTGCACTGTGAAAACATACACCAAAGAATGGATGTTTAAATAGGTGTGAATTGAATTGATCGAGTAGTTTCTATCCTAAAATACAATGCAAGTTATGGAAGAAATTAATAATGAATCTTGTATTGATAAGGAATCTTGGACAATACATGGAAAGTTTGACTTACAAGAAGCCTAATGTGAGACAAGGGACTAAGATACAATGAGTCTTGGTAAAAAAAGAAATAGGCCTAACGTGAGGGAAACATGGAAAGTTAACTGAAAATTTGCAAGAACTTTTCATCACTATAGTTTGTAATTGTTATTTTCAAACCAAATTACATTGGGCGCACGTGTTCGACAACCAAAATATTGGAAGGTTAATGTTTGCTTGGAGCTTGTGTTTAGCACTTCACATAAATGTGCAACTGGATAAAAGTCTAGAGTCACCGGTAGAAGTGACCACAAGTGCTAAAACAAAAATATCAACGTTCGTTGGTACTTCAAGTCTCGCCATTCGTTTGAACAAGCCTATACTTCGACAAATCTTGAAGTAGGGGGCATCTGTAAACATATCAAATTAATTGGGTATAATCCATACAAAATTTGGATTAAATTCAATTGGGTTAAATAATTAATTTGGGCTTTACAAGTTAAATTAGTCCATTTTATTATTTTCAAACCCAAAGTCCATTTCATCTTAAGGCCCAGACTCATGCCATGTGACATGGCATATCCAGTCAAACTTCCGGCCAATAAGATGACGCCACGTGTTAAATGATGTGGCAATCCAAGTAAAAATGCAAGAACCAACCACAAGTCGCCAAGTGACTAAAATGACATGGGCCAATCAGAATCAGGCAAGAGAGTTCTTATGTAACTTGACTTCCATCCTCTACAACTATAAATAGAGGGGTTACATAACTCTCAAGGGACATTCAGAGTTGGAGAAGAACACTCCGCAATTGGTGAAGGCATCCACAAACAGAGAGATCAATCATCAAGTGCTTAGTTCTTCAACAAAGGAGTGATCAACGGAGTTTTTCCCGGAGATCAACCCGTAACAACAAAGTGCTGCTCAACGTTCTTGGCAGTTACATACATCACAAGGAGGTCTGCATCGTTCTACATTCGAGAAAGACGCTTCTCAAGCCCTCGAATTACGGAGAATTTCATAGAGGAGAATCAAGGGATACAAAGAATTGTACTCACAAATATTTATCAATAAAATCTCTTTTTCTTTATATTATTTTTGTTGCAGTTTATTTTTCGGACTACGAAAATTTGTTGCGAACACCTATATTTAAATTAAGAAATTCAATAAATATTTGTAAATATTTAACTGTGAACTCAGTTATTATTGCATATTAATTTGAAATTACGCTAGGAACCCAAAAGCCTTAAATCCTAGATCCACCTCTGGGGGTAAGTCTGCGTACCCTCTCCAGACCCCACTTGTGTGAAGCTACTGAGTTTGTTATTGTTGTTGTTGTAACTTGTTTCCTAGCCTTCGTGAAGCAAAATGAAGAAGTTACCTTCCTTTCTTTCTACACCAACTCTTTCATGCAAAAATCTGTAGACACATCTTCATTTTGAGGAAAATATTGATGAGCTCTTCTCATTTCTCCTAATTCAAAATTCTTTACATCAATTACTTCTCATGCACTTCATAATTATTTCGTAAATATGAGAGCTTTTAAAGTCCTTTTCATTATTTCCTTGTTGAAAAAAAAGTCACTTTACATTTTTTTTTTCTTCTCTATGTAAAATACTGATATTGATCACATCTGGAATATATTGGAGTACGAAAGTGTGATTCAAAAGTCAAATATGGTGATAGTGAAGAACTGGCAATGGACCACATATATAATTCCCGTAGTATATATGACAGAAATGTATGCATGGTAGATCAAGTATTAATAGCATAATGAAAAAAGCCCTCCTCAATCTTTACTCACATCAATTGTAACCTCTCACGAAGTAACTGAAATAATGAAAGAATTTATTAGCATAAAAATAAGAATTTGCATATGATGAACAATACTACATATAGCTAGTCAAAATTGGTTGCATGCATTCTACTTGTTGTTGTTGTCGTCGTTGTTGTTGATATGTTAGTACAAGATTTTCAAGCAAATATTAGACTCACAGCAACATCAACTAACCCGCCCTACTTCCTTTAGGATGTTTGTCAAATGACCATGGATCGATTGTCCTTCAAGAAGAACTTTACTTTGTCTTTTTTCACGAGTAATTCTGAGAAGATAAAATTAAAAGCAATCTCTGGTATAAATATTAATATTCTTTCGCCCTTGAGGGAGGTCGAGAAGTAAATTAAAGCCAGACACATCATACTCTTGATTAGGGATTGTGCCATGTCAATTTTAACTTCATTATGAGTAATGACTACCATATTACTCATTGTTCAAAAACGAAGGACTAGACAAGAATTTACGTAGGAAACAAAATCTCCTTCAATTATATACTTAACTTTTAGCGTAATAAGTACAGAACACTAGATAACAACCATAGGAAGAGAAAGAAAAAAGATATGGATACAACCTATACTCTCGATACCTTATGATATTATCGTACGGATCAGCAATTAACAGAAAATTGAAAAAAAGTAAGGGTATAATATTCTCTTGGTAGTATATTCTACTGCAAATTGGAAGTACTTTGTCCACTCCACTTTTTACGTATTTAATATGCATTTTGTAGAACATAATTGTGTACAGGTTGATGAAGTCTCATAACTGATTTCAAGAATTTTCAGTTTTAGAACTTTTGGAAGGTTTCACAATGCTTCTGAAACACTTCTTGTATAATAAATCCTTACTTTATATAGTTTGATCAATTTCGTGTTTGTCTTCTTATATTGATCCATGCTCATTTAACATCCTATAACTTTTTTCAGAAGGACAATTAATCCATATTCATTTGACAAATATACTGTACAAGTAGCACTAGTTTTGGTAATGTCTTTTGTCTTAATATTTTGCTTGAAAAGTAAGGGTGCCAACTGCCAGCATTAACAAAAATTGCTATCTTCTGATATCCCGGAATTGACCAACAGAAAAAACTCAACATCAGAATATAATGTATATAATTGAGTCTGTTTTCCAAGATCATCTCTTTTTAATAAATTGACTTAAATTCTGCTAAATGTTGGTAATTTATCTCCGTACCAAACAAATTTTAATAGTTGCCTCTTCGGCCACAGATAAGTAGCAGATTCAGAAATTTTGGGGTCGGGAAATGTCAACAGGAATAGAAAAAGTAATCACAAAAAATCCAGACCAAAACTTACACTTGATGCCAAACCATTTTTGCTGCTGAAAATGCACAAAATCAAATCTTAGTACTACTACTTGAACATGGTGGTACCAAAAATCCAAGCTATGATCAAATACATTATTTGAACGTGCCAACTGCTATCTGATATCCAAATTACCACATCATGTTTTAAGTTTCTTATTACAAACTTTCCTAAGAATCTTGATATCCCAACCAACCCTATTAATGTATTCTCTGCCAAAAAGTGCAAAAGAGAAAAAAATCATTCTGATAACAATCTGTTCTATGCAACAATCTTTATTCAAATACAAAAATCATACGGAACAACAACTACGTCTCAATCTCAAACAACTGTAAAATGTAAATGAACCAGGAAACTGCAATCGAACACATTATCTCATTGACCAAAAAAAAAAAGAAAAATTTATTCACAAACATACAGAGCCTCTGAATTTTGCCATATCTCATCAAAATGCAATCCAATTTTTTTCTGATTCGTTCACTGCTAAGCTACAGAGTCTGAATTAGGGAGTTCCTGATTGTGTGGGATTGATCAGATGCATACATCTATATCTGTACTGTATATATATAAAACTACAGAATTTAAGGGGTTCATTATTGGATGATGCAGTGTCAAATAGATTCCACTTGTGATTCAATTGAAACTTCCAAGACAAATTAGGACTCTCTCTTTTCATCACTCCACACAAACTACACACTATCTGACTATCAATATCTCATTAAACACACACACATACAAAAAAAAGTCACGCACTAAACCCTAGTCGCAGAAACTCCCTCAATATTGTGTACTTCCAAGATTCGATTTTTCTGAGAAAGTTTTGGATTTTCTTGGAACCCAAATGGCGGAAAACGGTGCTCTGCCAGACGATCTCCGGTGTAACAGAACGGACGGACGGCAATGGCGGTGCAAACGGCGGGTAGTGGAAGGGAAAAAGCTTTGTGAAATTCACTATATTCAAGGCCTTCACAGGAGTAAGAAGCAGAAGGTACCGGAGTCGCTGAAAATCATGAGAAATACGAAAAACAAGAAGAAGCCCAAGATTCAGAATTCAAAAGGGTCTCTTGAAATTGGGTTGAGAATATTAAAGAAGAAGAAGAAACCCCTCAAGCCTAAACCATGTGTTTCTGAGGCATTAGATGAAGCTTTGAGGAGAATGGAACTTAAAAGAGGGGATTTGCCGTTAGAATTGATTCGTGTTTTCTTGAAACGACAATTAGAGAAGAAAAAAGATAAAGAATCAAAGAGTGATAGTGCTGAATTGATGAGAGAATTCCCTAATGCTGTAATGGCTATTCCTCCTACACCCGCGGAGAATTTCAGCAATGCAGGTTCTGTTTTAGACATAAAATTAGGCCTGGATTCGAGCTCTAGCCCCTTTTCGTTAAGGCATTTCCGATCAAAAAATATTGAACCCCTTCCAATTAGTACAATGCAGGTTATTTCTTTTTTCGTGTGACCTTTTATTTTAGTTCAAAAAACTGATGTTCTTTCAAATTGTTATTGTTGTGTCTACATGATAACTGTTGTAATGAATGTGGGGTGCCTTTTTGGTGATTAGGCCGTGCCATTTGCTAAGAACGGAAAGAATTTAAGTAGAGTAAACAGGAGGAAGTGTCATTGGTGTAGAAGAAGCAGCTACCGGGTTCTGATCAAGTGTTCGAGGTGTAAGAAACAATTCTTCTGTCTGGATTGTATTAAAGAAAGGTTTGATCTTTTGCTTTCCTTAGTTTTTGAACTAACTTACTTATATTTATGTATGGTTACCTCAGCGTTGTCAAAGGCGCGCGCTTAAGCCCTTAAGCAAGTCTCAGAACATGTTGAGCGCTTCACCTCGCTTTGCGGGCGCTTGAGTGTTGCATCAACACTCTAAGGCATATCTTCCTTGCCAATGAGTGTAATCCTGAAAATGCGACACTGAACAATTGATATTTCACTTTATCGTTTTCTTTTTCCAATTTTTTGGTCCATATATTTGTTATTCTTGCTTATAATTGTTGGTCTTGGACTACATATACATATTTTTACTTCTTAATCCAGCTGCACCTTTTTTCGTTAAAGTCCACACTTTATTTCCGCTTTGCGCTTAAAGCCCCAACGGCCTTAGAGATTTTTTGCACTTTTCGCCTTTGATAACAACTGGGTTACCTGTTTTCTCACAATTCTCCTGTATGCAGAAGTATTTGTATTGAAACCATTTTTTTAGTGTTAAATACATTTGCGGGCAAGTTATACCATCTGCCTTTGATTCTGGTACTTAAAAGTTGAACTATCTTCTGCTAGATTGTTCGATGACTTTAACCTTTTCTCAAGGAGCTTACAACTAGCTATAAGTGGGTAAAATAATTGTTATTGGCTGCATCTGATACTCTCAAATTAGGACGACATTCAGTTAGGATGTTAATGACTTTAACCTGTTGGCATGGATCTTAGAACTATGAGTTGGTAAGAAATGAAATGGACTATTTAGGATGTCCTTGACATTTGACAAGACGGTAGCTGTATTATCTTATTGCTTCTGCTATGCTGCTGTGTCCTGCCACTTCAGGTGATTGGAACAGCTTGTTTTTGGAAAGTCTTTTCTGTTAGAGAAGAAAAAGCATATGAAAAAAGGAACTGTATAAAAAGGCGCGGGGGGGGGGGGGATACGTAAGAATAAGTCAACAGTTACCTACATTTTTTCAAGCTTAGCTGAAGATTACTGAGTTCTTTAGGGAACTCTCCTTCAAGTAAATTTTCAGCTTTGTCAGATTGGAAAGGGAAGATGGGATATTTCCAGAATATTGGTTCATCGAAAGGCACACAGAATGAAGGTTCATTAACGATCTTAAAATTGATGGAAGGGCACCGGTGAAGTTATTGATTTTGACATCAATTAATCAACCTCAGCAAATGAGCCAAGTCTTCAGGCAAATCCCCTGTGGGAAGTGCTGTTACTGATGTCGAGGGAAACAAGACACGATTGGTTTTTGATGTGTAGAGGAATGGTACCTCGAAGTTGCATTCCAGAAATGCCTAAAGCTGTGCCCCTATGGTGGCGGGAGCTGCAGCCTGCAAGTGATGCCAATCCAGCTGCAAACTGAACTGGAAGCAGGCCAGTTGCTTGCTAAAATGTTGTTAGGTTCAGATGAAATGTGGATATGTAACAAAAACTACTTGTTACGTGAAAGTTCTGATGTTTGATCTGTTTTAGGTATTTGGAGAAGCAAGAAATTAGAGGGGCATGTCCTGTTTGTCGTGGAGCCTGTAGCTGTCGGATCTGCAAAAGGAATGAATTGAAGCCCTCCAGTCATAAGGTCTGACAAAAGTGAAACTGAATTTGAGCCATTGTATGTACTTATCTAATTCTGATTCGCTTGTTTATGAACAAAACTGTACCAGGAATTCTGTAGGCATAAAAGGAAGGTTCAAAAAGTCCAGCTACTTTATCATCTGGTCCACCTGCTTCTTCCTGTACTGGAAAAAATAAATGAAGAGCAGAGAATTGAAGTGGAGATAGAAGCAAAGATATCAGGTACTGTTATTACTTGACAATCTGGGATTTGTTTATTTTTCCGAGTTTGAGACATCTACTCATATTTTACATTTTATAGGAAAGCAGCAACTTGACATTCAGGTTCAGCAGGCTTCAGCAGGAGAAGGAAAATTATATAGCTGGTAAGTTGACTACTTGACTGCTCCTGAAAAGTTTGGTTGTTAAGGATATTAAACCTGCTGCCTGTCTTATCCATGCTATTTTAATTCTGAGCAGTAGTAACTGCAAAACCTCCATTCTGGATTACCACAGAATCTGCTCTGAGTGTTCATATAGCCTTTGCTTACATTGTTGTCGGGAGTCCCGTCGTGGAAGCTTAGCTGAAGATTGCAAATCCAATGGTTCTAATGAAGAACAAGCTTGTTCTTCTAACTTTGAGCGAACATCAAGGATGAAGCATACTAGCACCTCAAGGCAAAGTTTCTCGGGGATACATTACTTGCAAGCTTGTGCTGATGGAAGTATATCTTGTCCCCCTGCAGAATACGGTGGTTGTAGTAATAGCATCCTGGAATTAAGATGTGTATTTCCCTACGCTTGGATCAAGGAACTGGAAATTAGTGCTGAAGCAATATTATGCAGCTACAACTTTCAGAACGCGGAATACATTTTTTCATCTTGCTCATTATGCAGGGGAAGCGATCACAAAAATGCTGTTTTTGATTCATTCATGAAAGTGGCTGAGACACAAGATTCGCGGGACAAGTTCCTGTATTGTCCGTCTATAAAGAATCTCCGTGAAGAAAACCTTGAACACTTTCAGAAACACTGGGGTGAAGCTCATCCTATTATAGTACGAAATGTGCTTCGAAATTCTCCTGATTTGTCTTGGGATCCTGTTGTTATGTTCTGCACTTACCTTGAGAAAAGGTCAAAATGTTCCCGAGATAAAGAAGCAGCTAAGGCACAAAATCACTCGGACTGGTGTGAGGTAGGTACTTTATGCTCTGTTCTCTAGATCTCTGATAATATGCTCTATGTCTTCTGGCCCGTTGACAAGAATTTCCTTTTATCATCACCCTTGACTAGAACTTAACCTCTAAATTACAATATTTTAGGATGCAATTGACAAAGTTATGTTTAAGGTTGATATCAGTTAGGGTAGAAAGGCAAATCTCTATCAGAACAACAAATTTTGCTCTCTCTCTCTCTCTCTCCAGATCGGGAAGAACAGCTGGGATAGGCTATAGTCTGACCTTTTTATTTTTGTAATAATGGAGGTGTCCGAGTGCTTTCTTGTACCTCTACTATTCCACCGACTATCTGCTACCTCCTACCAATACAGGTACAGGGTAACTTTGCCCCAAGGCTTAGACAAACGGGAAGAAATTCACCTACCGTTTCTTTCTTTGTTGGGATTTTGAACCCTAGTCCTTCCATGGTTTTCACCCACTTCATTGAATGTTCGGCCAACCCTTGGGTGCTATAGTCATCTAACTCTTAATTATAAATCAGAAGGATGCATGGACTAAATTCATGTGGATGAGAACTGCGCTTCTCCTTTAAATAATTCTAATTGTGAGAAAGCTGGAGTCTGAAACAAAACCGCACAATCTTATCTTGTTTTTATCGGCTGCACAATCTTATTTGTTCTCTTCCCCTAGATATTCTTATCTGTTAAGTATGTTTTTCTTGGTTGATATTAATAAAGGTAGACGATCTGAAGAACTTAGCTGTCTATGGACTTCTCTCTTCAGTTTAGGACAGTAAGGACTACTTTCTATGTTTCATTTATATGGTAGCGTTTGGCTGGACATGAATTTTAAGAAAAAAAGCAAGAAAGGCTTTGATGCATGAGCTAAATATATATGACATACAAAAGTTCCTAAGAGTCTAATTGTCTTCGGCATGCCCTGCCAACTCCTCTAAGAGCGTGTAATTGACGGCAAAACGGGCATTAAGATTAAAGAGTTCCCAAAATAAAAGGTGTCAATCTATTAGGAACAGGCCAAAAATGATAGTGTCATGTAAAATTTAGAAAGTTTTTTTTTGGAGGGGGGGGGGGGGGGGGATTTGTGCTTTTGTGGTTTTATTTTCCCTTTTTTTTTACAAACTTTAGTTGTTAAAAAA